>JAHZSR010000114.1:0-86082 GCA_025782845.1 Boletus coccyginus
GAAGGGCTAAGTGATAGGCTGGTGGAAGGTACAGTGAAGTTTGGAGGAGGTTCTTTGATGATGTGGGGCTGTATGACTTGGCAGGGAGTTGGCTATGCTACCAAGATTGATGGTAGGATGGATGGGGACCTTTACCTTCAGATTTTGAAGGATGAACTGCTCAATTCTTTGCAGTTTTATGGTCTTGATCCTCCTGACATCATCTTTCAGCAGGACAATGACCCCAAACATACTTGCAAGAAGGTGAAGGATTGGCTTCAGGAGCAGGATTTTCATACTATGGTATGGCCTGCACAGTCTCCTGACCTCAACCCCATTGAGCACCTCTGGGGTTATCTCAAAAGAAGACTAGCAGATCATGATTCCTCTCCTAAGGGGATTCATGAATTGTGGGAGAGAGTTCAGGTTGATTGGGAGGGGATAGCAGTTGAAGAGTGTCAGAAGTTGATAGAGAGCATGCCTAGAAGGATTGAAGCAGTTATCAAGGCAAAGGGAGGCTATACCAAGTACTAATATACCCTGGAAAGCAAAAGGTGCAAAACTGTTGCAATGGTATTGGTGTTTTGAAATGGATGTATCTTTGCAGTATGTAAGCGAAATCACATGACCCTGGGGACAACGTTGTAGCTAAGGGTTTGTACTTTATTTGTTCCCACCAAAGCAAAGTGAAATTCCCACAAGTGATTGCGGGGCGCTTCGCGCCCCGGTTTGAGGTTAGGCATTGCAACGGTTTTGCACCTCACTGTATGTGTCAAAAACCTGGGATGCGGCGGTACCTTGTATGTTTGCACTGTTTTCATTGTCCCAATGAAAGCCAGATTAATTGCAATAATGCGAGATGGCAGCATAGATCGCCTTAAGCTGGGGGACGGTTCAGTATTGCAGATATACAAAAAAAATACCAAACTTGGCCCCACTTGTTCCTGACACTCTTGGTATCCTTGATCTTGCCCGTCGTATGAAGAGGCTGGAGGAACTTTGCAGAAGCTGAAAAGGTGGCCTCTTTGAAGTTCCCATCACCCGTTTCTGCACGGTGCTCATGGAAGTATTGTACAAGAGCGTCAACCTCTTGATCGGACCACTTTGCAATCTTAGCGATGCTTGTAGTATCTCCAGGGAGTTCAGCCATCAGGGTATCTGTGAACGTCTTGAGATGTTCAATGAGGTCGAGAAGTTGTTGGTGAATGTCTTCTTCATGGTGATCAGTGAGATCATGATAAGAGGGAAGCCAGTTGATAGCCATCAGGTGTTATGGGGGGGAACGAACAAGGTTTGTGAAAATTTCAGTCGCCGACAACTTGGCCAGCTTGACAGCCAGGCTCTTTGTTACTGAACAAAGCTGAACAAACTCGGCTACTTTGTGAGTAGCAGCATCCGTTCTGGCCCAAAGGCACAATTCATGAAATATATCAAATACAAATATTGCACACATCTATGTTGTACAATTGGGTTATATACTTGTAATGTGTTAACAATGCACTATGTGCTTGTACATTATTTGATATTTCATGCCCAGATCTTGTGTATCAATTAATATGCCCAGTTTTCATATGTACTTTGCAGATGTGTCATATGGACTTGGTCTGCTGTATCATGGTTGTATATAATGGGAAGTTATTTAACACATTCACCCTACAATTCATCATTGACAGGATGAAATACTTTTCAACTGGTGAAAACACATATCAATATTGTATCTTACTTTGCCAGTATATATGTGTTGTAAACTTTCCCCTATTTGACATGATTATGTTTACATCTGATGTAGTATTGTCAATCCAACTTTGAACTATGTTATGGAATAGTGGTTCACATGGTTGTAATATGTCAAGTATGCTCATTATGTAAAAAATGTAGTCTTTTGGATCCATGGACCATAATAATGGATAAACTTGATGAATGAGATCCAAGGCAACAGCCAGTAGAACTGATCACATAATGTCAAATTGGACTGTGAATAAATTTTATACTGGTTTTCTATATTGAGGATTCTGAGTCAATATATTAATAGATCTATGAGTGACATGATTGACTGACATTGTAGATTGCTCTCTTTTTCCTTGTTAGTATGCTGTTGTCATCCCTTCTGATTTGACAAGAAAACTTCAAAGTTTACCAACTGGTCACTTGCTGACAGAATCAGATACCCCAAGTACTTTATGAAAATATTATGCATGGGCATCATAGCAATTGTGAGGTCCTTCTGCTTTAACTTGACCAGCATGAAACACCACATTCACAGTTTCCAAGCTGCCATGTGGAATGCAAGTATTTCAAGCATTCTGGTCAAGTGAATGTACTCCTTTAATGAAAGCTTAACTGAGATTATATGCAAACTAAAAAGAGGACCTTAATGATGTTAGTATATGATTGGAACTTAGACTTGTTAGACAGCAGTCAAAGCTGCTCCATAGTTTACTCATGAATCTGGTTCATGAACTCTTTTGAAACACTATAAGTTCTGATGCTCTTATTCATGTTCACTTTATGTTTAATCAACTGAATTACATCTTGTACCTCTGCTGATTGAATAGGATTGCCTTGCCAATGCTACCACTGTTCATGATATATTCATTTTCCATGATATGTATTATTGTCACTATGTATGGTAATATGAGCTTGAGCACACTAAATAGCTTGATATATCAACACTCATGCTTTGTCCTAATATTTCTTAAATGTCAAATAGATATCATCTGGTGTGCTCTTCCCACAATTCTTGTGAAGCACTTCCAGGAAATGAACAAGGCAAGTACTTTGTCCAAGTAATGATTCAGAATAAAATTAAATATATGTCTAAATTCTAGATTTCTATATATTTCATCTGTCATCCATCTGTTCTGCATCATGGTAGCCGTGATATCCAACTCTTTTGAGTCTGTTATACTGGGTGCAAAATGTCCCTTCAGCCACTTAATTCTCCAAGCAATACTAGGTGTTTTCATGACCCAGTTTGGGTCAGTTGGAAGGTTTTTTGAAGTTGTGGTTAGTAGTGGTGATTAGTAGTGGTGGTCAGTATGTGATCAGTAATTTACATACATAGTATACAAGTCACATAACTACTGATCACATCCATTAACATATGCTGATCACAAGTACTGGTCACATATTGAATATATTTTCAAAGTTTTAATGTACACACTACTTTGGTTCAGGCATGGCATCTGCTTTAAATAACAATGTGATTACAAAGGTATAGTACAAGCTATATTTCCAAGTTCCTAAATACTTTAGTCCAAACAATATTTGTAGCTTTTGTGTGTTGTTGATGGTCTGGGTCATGATGAAACAGAACTTTAATATTTCTAGGATGGTCACAACATGAAAGTGCCACATAGAGTTGATCACGAGAGAAAATAGGTAAACTCAAATTAAAACCAACATGCTTGAGTGTTTGACCTTGGGACTTGTTGATGGTCATTGCATAGGCCAAATGAACAGGGAATTGCAACTGATGAAAAGGAACAGGAGAATCTTCTAAACCACTATCAAGGGCCATGCGAGGAATGAACACCACATTGTCATTGACAGTGCCATCCAATACATAACACTCCAAGATGTGCCTGGTGGACCTGATGAGCTTCAAGTGGGTACCATTGTAGAAACCATAAATGAGATTCAGATTGTGCAACAGCATGAGTGGGGCACCATTCTTGAGATCCAACTGATGAAGGGGAAATTCAGAGGGGTTGATGGTATGAAGAATTTCTGGCTGGACATAGTCATATTCTACCAGTGACAGAGTCAGCACTGAGATAGGACACCTTCTCCTGAGGGGCCACAGAATCAAGAATGGTGGAGTTAGTTTCATGAACCTGGATATTCTTAGGAGCAAAAATAGTGTAGTCCAAAAAGTACTGATTAGTGAGGGGAGGATCTTGATTTCTGGCAAGAAGCTGAGAGTAAATGGCATTGATGAGAAATGACATCATTACCACAGTGCATGTGCTGAGGAAGAATCAAATCACCCTTAGTGACTCCAATGTGAAGAAGTTGTTGTGTCCATTCATCAGATTCAGGATCTTGACCAAGATGCATGTTTTGAAGGAGGTAATAGATGGTTATATCTTCCCAAAGATTAGAATAGATGAGAGTGGCAGGTACAATCTCTTCTCTTGACTCATGCTGGATGACAGGAAGAATCTGTCTAAAATTACCACCAAACAAAATAGTAATGCCATTAAAGGATTGGTTTCTGTTGAGAAGATCTCTGAAAGTATGATCTACAGGTTCTATCACATGGTGATGCTGAGAGCCAGCTTCATTTCAAATAATCAGAGAAGCCTGCTGAAGAAGCTGATGGTTGAGATCATCCTTCTTAATGTTGCAAGTGCTCTCTATTCATGGCAAGGAATGGGAATCTTGAAGTGTGAATGGACAGTCCTATCACCAGGAAGCAGGAGGGATGTCAAACCAGTGGATGCAACACAAAGGACAATTTCACTCCTTGCATGAACAGCAGCTGAAATAAACTTGACCAGATAAGTCTTGCCACATCCACCACAACTGTGTAGGAAAAACATGGATTTATTAGAGTTGATGACACTGTCCATGACTGCATGGTAAAGGGCTCTCTGCTGTGGATTCAAGGTAGGAAGGCCCATGTCCACAAAGGCTTGCTGCTGCTGTCTGTCATATGCTCTCTACTCATTGATGAGTTGATTTCCCTGCTGCTGATGCCAATTGTCCTGTGGTCTGGGCATGGATGGATAGTCCTGCAAGTTCTTGTCATGTCTCTTGAGATCTTGGGCTATGAGATGCAAGCCATAATCATGTATTTGGTCCTGAATAGGCTCAGGAATATGAAGGATGTGAATGAGATAGTATCTCAAATCATCACAAAGATTATCCTTGCATGCCTCCCACAAGCAATTAGGGTCCACAGGAGTACAATGGATCAAGATGACAACAAAGAGATGGCACAATTGATAGCCATGCTAAAGTGAGCAGCCTTCTGTAGACACAACAACCATTCCCTGTCATCCTGCAAGAGACCTTGTGTATGACAGGTCTTTTTGAAGGAGTCATGAAAATAGCTATTGACAGTACAAAGATCTTCATAGGAGGTAGCATCTATTAGCAGGAGTGATCAGTTGTAATTTATATATACATGGTGAACAATCTCACCTTTGACCATAGTGAGTGAAAGATGCAAGTAGAAAGCCTCTTCGGTAGTGGTAGGAATGGAGTACATGTATCCAATGGCCTTGTATCTCTGATGAATTGTCCATATAGCACGTTGCTTGTTCCAAACAAACTTCTTGGGAAAATCCTGGTAGAGATAGTTATGGGCTCCAGCAGCAATGAGATCAGGATTCTGATTTGCCTTGAACCATCCAAGTAGTTGAGTGTCCTTGACATTGTTAATCACCTCTTGCAAATGAGCTTCAGCAATGAAATACAAAATTCTACCTGTCAGGAAGATGGACTGGAAGACAATAAATGGCTGGTCATTCCAAGTGCATGGAAAACTCAAAGATATTGTGACAAGCTTGAGTAGAGGAGATGTATCTACCATTAAGGTAGGAGCAAATCTCATCATGGCCTTCTGTTTGAATGGTGGCACAGTCAGGACCCTTGTAGATATATTTGTGGATGTACTTGACAGCCTTGATGGAGCCACAAACTTCTAGGTTGATGGGACAATCAAACTGTACCACCAGCTCCCTAGGGTGAGGTATGACATGCTTGTTGTCAAAGATATCCTGTTTCTTCTGAATAGTCCTGTCATTATCAGGGCAAGCATAATCAGGATAGCCATGCTACTTGATGATGGTGTGAGCAATGAAGGGCTTTGGAAAGTGCTTCTTGCAGATATTGTGAAACAACTTTAAAGCATAGCTCCCTTAGGTTGCCAAGGATCCTTTGACTCGTAGAGATGATGGGAGAAGAGGCTTGTTAGGCCAATAGAGTTCTTCTTATAGTACTTAGGGGAAAACACCAAGAGAACTAGACTAGAGTTCTCTGGTGCTGACATTGAGCTTTAAGTACCTACTGGAGGTATGTACATGTTGTGACCGTATCTAATGATCCAGGAACAAAAGAAGAAAAGGGCATGGGGTGAAACAGAAGTGAAACACATGAGGCCAACACACAGTATGGCAGAATAGAAGAGAAGCATAACACAAGTGAAATGCATGTATTAAAGAATGGAAGAGAAGTGTAATCAAATGCTTCTGTGAAAAGGTGAAACATAGATCTGCAATGGAGATGTGAAACAGAAAAGAGGAGAAGTCTTATGCATGAAACGGAAAAAGGGAGGTGAGGTGACCATGAGACATGAGATAGAGGCAAAAATGAACAAGATAAGATAGAGATAAGATTGTCTGTTATTAGGCATAGAAAATGTTAAGTCCAATGAACATAGGGGTATAGGAATATACCAATTGTAACACTACCCCCCTTCTAGGGCTTGACTTCTAGATAATTCAAGAGTGGTGACTTGCACTCAGTATAATTCACGTAAGGGTTAAATAACTTCTCAAACTGGGTGAAGGTCATGGACAGCTTCCATGGGGCATTTGGGTGGAGGATATAAAATTCGTGGATGGCGTCCTAAGTGCCAGAAAGATTCCTGAGTGGTTCCCATATACAGTCTGTCTTTTCAAAGCCTTTCCAATACACCAGGTATCCAAGGCAGCATCCTTTCAATTGGAAGTTAATCAAATGATCTACTTCATGAATTTCATTGCGATCTTTGGTGATATCAACTGGACTCAGTCAGATAACAGATTGACTGGACAACTGTTCCTTGTAGGGTTTGATGTCAAAAATGTTCACAATATCATGAATTTTCATTCCCCTGGAAAGTCTAAGCTTAACCACATTGGGGCCCATGAGTTCCAAAATAGGAAAGGGGCCTAGCCACCATTCCATTAATTTCTTGGATTGGCACGTCAAGTGCAAGTTATCTGTGGCTTACCAGACCTTATCTCCAACCTTATATTGCAGAGCTTCAGACTGGTGTTTGTTCACTTGAGCTTTCATTCGCTCTTGGGATGCCTTTAGACTATTTCATGTTTCCTCCAAAATCTTGCACATCAAATTGGCAAACTCCATAGCTGCTGGCACTTTGGAGACATGTTGTTCCACATCCATATGAGGGACATACGAACGTGTAACTTCAAATGGGGTTTTCTTTGAAGATGCCAAAACCTTTGAATTATATGAAAATTGTGTGATCGGAAGCCAGTCTGACCATTCTTCCTGCTTTTTGGCACAGAACATGCAGAGATACTGCCGGAGATCTTGGTTCATGCACTCTGTTTGCCCGTCTGTTTGCAGGTGATGTGCAGTGGATAATTTAGACTTAATTCTGAGACAAATGCAAACTTCTTGCATAACCTGGAAAGTGAACTGTGGTTTGCAATCCAATACAATCAAACGAGAAAGACCATGGTTCTTCCAAATGTGGTGGAGATATAATTTAACTATATCCAGTGCTGTGACTATTTTGTTGCATGGGATAAATATGATTTCTTTAGAGAACCGATCTACAATGATGAGGATGGAGTCGAACCCGCCAGAGGAGGGAAGATGGGTAATGAAGTTGGTGGAGACATCCTGCCAGGGACCTTCTGGAATAGGAAGTGGGATCAATGTGCCTGCCAGGGCCTTGTTACCTCCTTTCATGCATGCACAGTGATCATATCAAGCAATATAATCTTTGACATAAATGGTCATGTTGGGCCACCAGTAGCTTCTCCTAAGAAGTTCTATGGTCTTTTCATAACTGGGGTGACCAGTAACTGGGGAGTTGTGACATGATTTCATAATAGATAAGCGAATGGATTCATCATTAGGGATGAAGATTTTTCCTTCCTGGTTTTATAATACTTCATCAACACAGCATACTTCATGCCTTTTGCATAGTTCTTTGACTTTGCTCTCTTTGAGCATGTGTGTGTTCTTCTTAATAGATTGTAAAATTTGTTCACCTTTATTGTGGATTACGACTGGGATGGTCCGTATTTGCTCCAGTGGAATTATTATGATTCCTTCATTGTCATGTTCTATACCGACCACATGGTCTTCTCTCTTAGAGAGTGCATCGGCTTTAACATTAGTGGTGCCAGGCTTGTAGACGAATAGGTAATTGAACCATGATAGCCATTTCCACCATCAGGCTTGGCAATGATTCAGGTTCTGTGACTGCATAAAATATTTCAAGTTGACATGGTCATTCCAAATCACAAACTGGTAACAAGAGCCTTCTAGGTAGTGGCACCATATCTCCAATGCTTGGATGATGCTCAACATCTCCTTATCAGCAATGGAATAGTTTCGTTCTATGAGCATCATACTGTGACTGGAATAGGCAACTGGGTGCCACTTGTTTTCTTTTAATATAGATAACACAGCTCCTGTGGCATAGTCAGAGGTGTTGGTTTCAAGGCTGAAATGACAATTAATGTCAAGGAATGCCAAAATGGATGCTGTGGTGAAACATTTTTTAAGCGTGTTGAACATGACTTGTTGTACTTCTTTCCACTCGAAGGGTTGGTCCTTCTTTAATAAATCATTCAAGGGATGAGCATGCTGTGTGTAGTCCTTGATGAACCTTTGGTAAAAATTGGCAAGTCCGAGGAAACTGCAAACTCCTTTAATATTTTTTGGTTCTGGTCATTCCAAGATGGCTTTGATTTTCAAATCATCCATTTTAATTTTATCAACACCAACCATTATGCTGAGGAACTCAACTTCCTTCTTTGAGAAAAAATACTTTTCTGGTTTAATGAAGAGATCATTTTCTTCTAATCTCTGCAATACTTCGCGCATAACCCTGTTGTATTCATCTTGGTTATCTGTTTTGGTAAATATCATAACATCATCAATGTAGACCACAACTACGTCCTCCATATCGGCGAATATCTCATTCATCATGGCTTGGAAAGTGCCGGGGAAGTTGCATAGCCTGAAGTACATAACTAGGGGTTCGAATGCTCCTTTGTAGCAAATGAAAGTGGCCTTCTATTCATCGCTTTCTTTAATACAGACGTTATTGTAGCCCCATCAAAGATTCATCTTTGTAAATAGCTTAGCCTCTTTTAGCTTATCCACCAATTTGGAAATCAAGGGCAGTGGGTAATTGTTCTTTATGATGTATTCATTTAGATAATGGTAGTCCTGCACCATGCGCTTCTTGCCATCTTTCTTAATGATGAAGAATACTAGTGAGGTTTGAGGGGATTTGAAGGAACAAATATATCCTTTAACCAATTGATCATCTAGAAAAGTGGTGACTTCCTCCTGTTCTTGTGTGGATAAAGGGATGATGCAACTTTTCTTGGATTGAAACGTATCTTTTAGGTCAATGGCATGATCCGATGGTTTTCTTATTGGCATTCTTTCAGATTTGGCTTTGCTGAACACTTTTAGATAGTTGTGATACTGCAAGGGGACAAGCTGCTCAGCCACTGCATTCATCCTTGACTTGTCCTCTAGGGTGCGGATTGTGACATGGACTTGGTATTGGATATCCTCTTCTTCTTTTTCGATCATGCGAACAAAGACTGGCTTATCTTGGAGGGCATGACAGTGTCTTGGGCAGAATGTCATTCGTATTGAGCCCTTGACCCAATCAATTTCTGGGTTGTGGCATTTTAGCCAAGAGAATCCGAGGATCAGAGCATTTTTTCTGAGGTCCGTTACTTCAGCTGTCACCTTTTTACAATGACCCTGGTACTCAATCATAAGGTCCACTGAGTGGGTGATGTTCCCTGCAGAATTCTTGGTTCTGTCTACATTAAAAACAGGAATGACATGTCATAATTTAGATAGAGGGAGTTTAAGCTTCTCTGCCCAGGATCTGTCAATAAAGATCATGTTTATGCCACTGTCAAGTAGGGCATCGACTTTTATAAGGAAGTGGTGTGCGCTCAGGGGCACAACTTTGATGAACAACATAATTTCCCATGTAGGGTTGATGTTATGTACAAAGACTTCATTTTCTGGGATTTCAGAAAGGTAACTGAAGGATGAAGTCTTCAGGGATTCTTTATTCTTCAGAGAAGAGAAATCAAGCACAGGTTTAACATCCCTGCTGTGCCCACTAGAAGGCACCCCTGATGTGTAGGTAAAGGTAGATACATCAGCCGAGTTGTTGTCATCTGACTCCTCACCTGATAGGGGAGAATACTTATTTGAGAAAGAACCCTTAAAACATCCAGATTTATTCTGTGGGCTCAAGTTTTTCCTGATTTCTTGTACATAGCCTTCTGATCCTTAAACCAGGTGGCTGCTTCTTCAAATGACATACCTCTTATTGAGGCCTAGAAATCTCGACCTTTCTGCTTTCCTTTTGAGGCCTTGTGGACCTCGCATTCTTCATCACTTTCAGTGCTTTTTCTGTCATCCCAGGACATGTTCACTTGGTGCATGTTGTGGCTGCTTCCCTTTTTGCAGCCTTTCTTGTATTGCCCTCCAAGCCATTTGCAGGAGGGGCAAGCAACGATTGGTTTTGGGCAATTCTTGGTAAAATGCCCTTTTCTGCTACAATTGTAGCAGCCCTTGGTGGTAGCCCCAATATTCATGGCATTTGGATTTTTTTTAGAAAATTGTGGAGCCAAGGCTCACTTCTGAATTCTGCCCCTGATAAAATCAAGTGACTCCTATGCTGTTCTGATCCTTCTGATCTCCTGGAGATAGAGGGCAGGCAAGATTCAGCGATTGCCTTCATAAAAGATTTGAGCGATAATTGCTCCTCATGTGTTCTTCTCCAACAACTCGACCACATAAGAGGTGTCAATGTTGGCCTGTCAGTATAGTGCTTCCCATTGAATGATGAAATCATCAGTGGAAGTGTCTCCTTGGTAGCATTTGTTTAATTGGGTGTGTGCCCAGTCCTTCTGGTTGGTGCTCTGAAAGAGCCCTTCCAATTTGTCAATGAGGATTGGCCAGTTGTACTGCCTTCCCTGTGCAAGTCTTGTTTGGGCAAATCCGCCTGCCTTATTTCCTTTCAATCTTGATAGTGCCGCAACAACTGCTTCATAAAAGGCAGAGGCAATAGTTTTGGCATTAACTTCTAGCCAAGCTTTTATCTTGGCCCAGCATTCCTTGAATTTTGCTTTTGATCCATCATATTCTTTAGGGTCTGCAAATACTTCCACTTGGCGTGATATTCCTCCTGCTGCTGCTACTACTACTCCTCCTTGTGGTGTGGTGGCAGTGAGGGTATTGATGTGAGCTGTCAGTTGATTGTTTGTAGTCGTTAATTGTATCACCTAAGCAGTGACTGCTTGCAAGTTAGTCATTCTGTCATTGAATTCTACCAAGATGGCAGTGATTTTATCTTCCCATGGTATGGTGACATCAGCAAGGATTTGATTGATATGTTGAGACATGGTTATGTGATGGGAGGGGAAGTTTCTCTACTTGGTATGGTAGTATTCTGGTTTTCATAGAGAGTAGGGAGGTCGTAGACTAATTCTGGAATATTCAGAGTTGCCAGCCCTGTCTCGAGTGATCTGGTGATTAGGGATTCTTCTTTTCTTAACTGGTTTCTTAATCTCCGGTGTTACTTCTTCTTTGTCACATTTCTTCCTTTTGCAGCTAAATTCTGTGATTGGTAACAGGATAGGGGGATAAGTCTATGGGGCTGCATGATCTTAGGGTGGTTGCTACTACTACTGCTTGATCGATTTCCTCGTCTGAGGCAAATCAAAAATCTGAAAGCTGTAAATTGGCTTCTAACAATCTTAAACATAGTGTAGCAGTGTCTGGTGATTCCTGTCGTGGTGGCAATGGGGTCCTTTCCATGCCTTGTGAGCCTGCCAATTCCGCTGGCAAGGCTGTTCACTCTCTTACTGGTGCTGGTTTAGCAACTTCTACTGAGGTGACGTACAAAGGGTTAGATGGGCTAACTTGACCTGAGTTAGAAGGAAAGGAGTAAAGGGTACAATGGAAGGTGATCAGCACTGGCTCTACCATAAGCTCCAAGTGCAGTGATCCTTTGTAAGAGGACACACTTGTGAGGATAATGTCAAGGTTGGCAAGGTAAGGGTAATAGTTGGAAGTCTAGTTCTAATGAAACAACTATAGCGCATATCCCCCTTAGGTTGCCAAGGATTCTTTGACTCACAGAGACGATGGAAGAAGAGGCTTGTCAGGCCAATAAAGTTCTTCTTATAATACTTAGAGGAAAACACCAAGAGAACTAGACTGGAGTTCTCTGGCACTGGCATCAAGCCTTAAGTACCTACTGGAGGTATGTACATATTGTGACCATATCTAACAATCTGGAAACAAAAGGAGAAAAGGGCATAGGGTGAAACGGAAGTGAAACACATGAGGCCAACACGCAGTATGGCAGAATAGAAGAGAAGCATAACACAAGTGAAATGCATGTATCAAAAAATGAAAAAGAAGCGTAATCAAACACTTCTGTGAAAAGGTGAAACATAGATCTGCAATGGAGATGTGAAATGGGGAAGAGGAGAAGTCTTGTGCATGAAATGGAAAAAGGGAGGTGAGGTGACCATGATGCATGAGATAGGGGTAAAAATGAACAAGATAAGATAGAGATAAAATTGTCTGTTGTTAGGCATAGAAAACGTTAAGTCCAACGAACATAGAGGTATGGGAATATCATAACACATTGTTTTCAATATACCTCTGAGGAGAGGAGGGGCCATGAAGTATGAACTTGGTGATAGCAGCATGAAGTTGTGGATGGATTTGAAGGTCTGGAATCTGGGCAGAGATGATGGCATTCACTTGTTCAACAGTATGAATCTTATGAGGCTTCTCCAAAAAGATCAACAAATGCATGTGAGGCAGACCATGCTTCTGATATTCAATGGTATAGACCAAGCCAGCCACATAACCATAATAGCCATCATGAATCTTCTGTAGCAAGGCTTGTTGTTTGTCATGGAACACTCTTGCCACCAAATCAGGTCTATCCACAACATTCTGACCTGTTGTTATACATTATGATCAGATTGTAATAAAATATAATAATACAAAGAACAAACCTGAAAGCAAATTCTGAGTTATCTCTAACCAGCTTCCATTTGCAGTCATGGTCAGAAACAGGTCAGGCTTTTTACATTCATAACAGATGGCCAAAAATTTTTGAAGGAGTTACCACATATAGCGAGAACCACCCTTGTGTGTGGAAGAAAGAAGAATACATTCAACCTAAGCCATGTTTTGAACACCATCCTGAGCCAAGTGGTCTTGTAATCTTTAATAGAGATCAGCCCTGAGTTTTGTTTGGTTGTTGGCAGCCCAAGTGAGATTACACTGATCAATGGAAGCCCATGCATTACAGACCAGCTGCTGAAACAATCTATTACCCTTGAAGAGATTGGGTGGCTCTATGTTCAGTGGATGTACATGTAATCTATAAGCATATCACAGAAGCTGGGTGACCTTCTTGGAGCAATAGGTGTGACCACCATTACCATCCTACAATAAAATGTTCCAGTGCCAACCTTCTTCACTATGTGGAAAGAACAGAATATAATAAAGAGGAAATTGTATCTCCTGAGATCATTGCCTTGTTGAAGATGAAGTCTCATGCATACATTGGTATGCTTCTTAGAAGGCTTGGCCTATATGATTACAAGCATGAGTTTGTATGATTGACAAACAATATATTAACATCAACTCACCCTCATGATTTCATAGGCCTGCTTGTAAAAAGGAGCATAAGAATGAATATCTCTGAGGATGGTATGCAAGTTCAGCAGGATGGCAGGATCCAATTGAGGATTGCCTTGAATACATCTATCAGTGGCCTCTTGAGGATCATAGATATACAGCTGAGCAAAGGAGGGCTAATGACCATCAGGAGGTACAAGAGCTCCCATGAGATGATGAAGTGTGCCATAAATATGAAATGATGAGGGTCCAGATCCTTAGATGGCTTGATTTTCCACATCAACTTCCACAAAAGTGAATGCCAGAGTATTGTTATACTGGCATATCTTCTTCTTAAACTGCCTATGATCCTGGGAGTCATCAAAAAGCTCTTGGAGGATATGTGGCCACTGCTAAATGGATGATAGATTGACTTGACCTTGAAGACAACAAATGTCAAAGCAAGGATTATGAACAGAAGAGTTGACAAATTTTTTAGAGATAAAGTGAAAAGCATGACAATTGGAACACTGAATATTCATAGGTCCTAAAGAGTGGATTTCTATAGGCTCAGAATATTGTCTTCCACCAGGAGGAATGTAATAAGGTGATTGAAGATCAATGGAGTCATCAGAGCTGCTAGAGAAGCTGGAGCTTGAATTATCAGGATAACAATCAGGATCAGAAGTAGGTAAATAAGGTCTTGGTAATAAATATCTGAATACAGATGATCTGTGAGATGAAAGGCCACCAGGAGAGCTTGAATGTGGGGTGAAAGATCTTGTGACAGGAGAATCAAGAGGAAAGTCAGAAGCAGGGGTAAAGGCTCTTGAAGCAGAAGCAGAGCTAGATACACATAGATTAGATGTAATTTAATGAATGATATAAGCAAATACTTATTGTTGTCTGGCCTGATCTTGCTCATAGTGTTCTTCTAAGTCCTGAGTATATTCTCTTAATGCCTGTGACAGCAAAGCTTGAGAAAGCTGTTGTACTTGCTATACTGCAAGCTGTTCCTGAATCTCATGCTCCTACTCTTGTTGCTGCTCTTGTGAAATTCTTTGATGATATAAGGCCTGTTGTTGTACTATCTGTTGCTATTCCTGCTTAAGTCTTTGATTGTGTAGGACATGCTGTTGTACTGCCTGTAACTGCTCCTCAGCTCTTTGATAATGTAGCTCCTATTATTGCAATGCCAATAGTTGCTCCTCAGCCACCCTTTAATAATGTCGCATCTGTTGTTTTAATGTCTTTTGCTGAACCTCTACCAGCCTCTGATGCTCCAATTCCTATCTTAGTACCAGGTCTTGCTGCAACTATATTTACTGAAAATACTCTTGCTCCTGATATTGTAGCTATTACAATCTCATAGAATGTTCCTGTTCTTGCTTTTGCTGAGCTTGCAAGAATCTTTGGTTCTCAGCCTCATGTTGAAAGTTTATGACATGTTGATAAATCTGAAGGTTTTGTGATGGGGATAAAGCAGGACCAGGTTCAGAATAAGTAGCAGAGGAATGATTGCATCTTTGATTGTACCACCTACTATGAGTTTGATTAAAGCCTTTCAATAAGCAAGCATTGTAATCCATTCTAGTACCCATCTGAGGGAAGTTTTGAGGCTGTGGAGGGAGTGGTACAAATGCTTGATACACACTATTTCTTTGGGCTTTCTACAAAGTATCTCGCTAAATAGCCCCTATTATTCATTGACCTCACCACACTCGTTCAATAATGACCACGTGACTATTTGGTCACATGACATCACATGATCCTTAATAACATCACATGACATCATGCTCCCATGCTTGCACATGACACATCGGCTCGCCTTGCATGTATACTGCCATGCACAGCCTTCGCCTCATGTTATACCATGTGGACACGCACAGCATCATGGCTATGCTCTCTATTGTTGTGACACACTCTGACTCATCGTGTTTCCCATGATTCACCATGACTCATCACAACACAGCCATGCACTGCCACGCCATAGCATCGCATTGCCACAAGGCTATACTGTGACTCGTCCTGGCTCATCACACAGCCTCGTCACCGCCTTACACTGCTACGCATTGCCTTGCACTGCTTCGCACTGCCACACTGGTATCCTCGGCCTCATGTCATGCCTCATGACCTTATCTATGACTCATGATGACTCCCAACACAGCCTTGTACCTCATGTCCTCGGCTATGTTCCGTCATGACTCATCATGACTCCTTTATGACTCATTATGATTCGCGACACAGCCTCGCACTGCCATATAGCTATGCTCGGCTATGCCTATGACTCACCATGACTCCTCATGACTCATGCCTTATCTCTTATCATGCTTATCTATGAGTCACTCCCTTATCATGCCTCACCTTCACCACATGTGCACTACTATGCATTGCCCTCATGCCTCGTTTCCCTCGGCATCCATGGTTATGCCTTATCGCAGCCTCATGCACATATGGCTATGCAGATACACATGCCTTTCTCTATTCTCATTGGACCATATACCTATGGCTATACATATGGCTATGCTTATCTCTAACTCATGTATGCAACGTGCACACAGCCTCGCATTGCCTCATGGCTATGCTCGGTTCCGCCTTGACTCAGTATGACTCCTCCTGACTCACACTGACTCACAGGGCTGTGCCCGGACTCTCTAGACATAGCTTATTACCATAGATAGATACTGTATAGTACCAAACATGTACAAACCCTAGATAGTATATAAACTCCCAGGTAGACTGCGACTGGCTCCCCAGTCTTGTCCTCCTGGAGTTCTCCCAAAGCTCATCTGTACTTGACCAACACTTGAACTAGTGCGGCTACCAACTAGCTCTAGTCAAGTGCGCCACTGGTCGGTCCTTGCTAGGATACAGCAAGCCCCCGGTGGGCGTTGGTGTTTCAACTGGAATATTTCCAATGGATTCAGGTGGTTTCAAAACCCCTAGATAAAATGCTGGAATGAATATGTGATGTTTTCTGGATGTACTATGTCATAACTTTATATACAATTGAAAGGAAGTGGTGGTATTATTTGCTCAAATAATTTTATTGAGTTTAGTAGTTGTTATCATGGTATTAAAAGGGTTGGAAAATGGTAGGAATAGGCTCATTTCTCATTTCAGCTAGCATTTCTATGGTTACAAAAATCAATTTTTGCTAGAAGGTAGGAGACAAAGTGGCATTATAATGTGAAATTAGATATCATGGACCTCTGATGTTATTCTAATGGTATTTCAGGTATGAAATGCAAATATAAGAAAGCTACTGATTTACTCTAGTGTAATACACAGGACATCTGTATGTAAAAGGGGATTAAAAGAGTATTGTTTGCTCAAATGATTGATTAATTTTCTTGAACTTGGTTGTTATTACCACTGTATTTATAGAATATACAAATGATAGGTACATACTTATTCCTATTTCCAACTAGTGTTTCTAAGGCTATAAAAATCAATCTTTGATAAATGAGTGGAAGGTAAGATAACCTCTGTAGCTCACCCTACTAGATCACTCTCTACTCTTCCTCCTGCCTTTACCTGACAAAATGTAATCATCCAATGGATGGCCTTTGTACTACATATAGCATGAATAGTTGAAGTGATGAATACTAGATGATTTTTCCTATATTGGAGCCAGTGCAAACTTTTTACAACCAAGTGAAGAGGCAAGCACAAAAGTGGTGGAGAATCAATAAATTAGAATAAGGAGTAATAAAGATGAAAAGTGCTTATCAAAACTTCACATTAAAGAATAGGATCTTTCGGGAAGAATTCATGCAAAAAACATATAAATATATTATTTGAATCATTTTACGTCTTTGTATTTACTTTGATATTTATTCTGATATTATCTATGTTATCATAGATTTCATCCAATGTTTATTGCTTATTAATATGAACAATTGACAAATAGATATAAAGACTTGGTTAGAATTCAAGTAGGTATGCATACAAATCAAGATCAATAAAAAAAAACTTTATATAGTTTTTTTTTTCAATTATATATTTAATCTGCTGCTAATTTTCATTTGTTTTCACCAGACTCCTCCATCCACAAACCACACTCATATCATTCTACTCTTCAATTCATAAAAGGAAAATATATTTCTTTGGAGTCCACAAAGGACGTGAAACATGCTCCCTTATAACCACATGCATCCCATCTTCTGGCTCCAAACCTATGTTATAAGCTTCAAAGATGATGTAAAATAGTGTTTGATCAATGTTGGATACAATTCAACATTTCATCACATTAGATAAGAATATCTGCATGGATTCAAATCATTTTAATACAGTATCATTCACTATCAACCATATCTGTGTGGTAAACTAGCAAAAAAAACAAGCCAAAATCACAAGCTAATGTTACCACTGGTCAGGCATGCTCTATTCTTTTAACACATAATATGTAGTCAGATTGTAGTGTATCATATACTTAGCCTGGGTTAACAATTTCACTATGTACACAGTAAGCCCAAGGTGGGCCTGCCAAACACTTTTAGCATGGTATGACATAGTTGAATGGGTCTGCCCATCCAATATAAAGTAAATGTTAAATTAATGAGCAGGCCTGCCAATGCTGATTAAGATAACAACTGGCAAAGACAGATGGGCCTACTAGTGTATATTGCATTCCAAAAGGGCATGCAGACAAAAGGAGCAGGCCTAAGGAGCAGGCCTGTGGTGGGTAATATACAACATTTAAGTGAACTATTCGAAGGAAGGTTGCACTATATGGATGGGCTTACAAGAATGTACCAAGGACTTATCCACAACGTATGGTTGGACCTGTTGAGATGCTTATTACAAAGGACACACAGGCCTACTGATGGGTTTGGGAAAAAAGGTACAACATATGAACAAGCCTGCCAGTGGATTTGGTTACACCATACAGGCAGGCTCAAGAGGGTATTGTGAGAAATGCTTGTCATATATGAGCAGGCCAGCCAATGCATTTTGTCCAACAATTGCAATATGTAAGTAACTCTGCATGTATATTTTAAAAGAAAAGTGCACTGGATGCATGGACCTGCCAGCAGATTTGATCCAGTAGTTATGCTATATGGCAGGTCCAAGACAGTATTGCAGGAAATGCTTTTCACATATGAGTAGGCCAGCCAATGCATTTTATCCAACAGTTTCAATATGCAGGTAAGCCCACATGTGTATTTTGGCAGAAGAGTGCACTAGATGCATGAGCCTGCCAGTGGATTTGATCCAGCAGTTCTGCCATACAGGCAGGCCTGAGAGGGTATTGTAGGAAATGCTTGTCACATATGAGCAGGCCAGCCAATGCATGTTATCCAATAGCTGCAATATATAGGTAAGCTTGTGTGTGTATTTTGGAAGAAGAGTGCACTGAACATGTGAACCTGTCAATGTCTTTTGATGGAGGGGTGAAATAACAAGTGGACTTGTGCATGTGTTTTGCTTCATTGTGGCAATATATTGGCAGGGCTAATAGGGTGGTGTATATATGTCTATAATGTACAAGTGGGTCCACAAATGCCTTTTGTGGGAAGTGATGTAATATGTGAGCAGGCCTGCCCATGTATTTTGTTCAATAATATAATGTGTGAGCAGGCCTGCAAGGACTGTGTGCAACATATATGTGGGCCAGCCAATGCTGCTTGTGGGAGGAGATTTAATATATATACTCACATGTTTTTTTTCAATGATTTTTAGAAGAGGGTGTGATGTATGAGTGGACCACAAATGCCTTTTGGAGAAAGGAAAATGTATAAGTGGGCCCATCCATGCACATTGTTCAGGAGTGAATGCATATAGGCAGGGCTGGTATAGTAGTGTACAGAGTATCTGTAGTATATGGGTGGGCCTGATGCTGGAGTGTGGGAAATGTATTCAATGGGTGAATAGGCCCACCAGTGTTACTGGTCTGAAACATTTGATTGGGTCTCCAATTGATTCTGTGGTGCATATAACACATGTGGGCAGGCCTGCCAATTTGGCTGGTGTGGATATAATATGCAAAGGTGCCTGGCATATTATGGTTAATAAGTTCCAAGAATCTACAGGTGTCTGAGAAGACATTTAATTCATTACTGCATCCCATGAGGTATATTGTGGCTCATTTATAGCATGTGTAAATCAGTGGACAATGGAATGAAGAGCAAACATGTTCCAATAACATCCAAAGTTCTGCCTTCCTCCACTTCACTTGAATTCTGCCACAGCTGAAAATGTTGGAGACACATGGCAGCACCAGGGCTCAAGGGATTGCATAGTGAGGTAACAGCAGGTGAGCAGCTATTTACACAGGTTTTCATATGCTTTCTAGAGCCTGGAGCCATTATAGCTAAAAGTGGAGGGAGTGTAGGTGTTTCTGTGACATGACCCTCCTACAAAAAGTGGATAATGCTAATGGAAACCAAAGACAATGGGGTGGGCCTATCTTGGTAGTAATTCTAATTGCTTCAATGTGGGGACACAGCACAATTAGTTGGAAAACAGAGATGCTATACATAATATGATCACAGAATAATGGATGTGAGCTTACAACTGAGGAGTTAAGAGAATTTCATCTTTTGCATGATTCAGATTTCATGTGTAGACTTTCAATTAAATTATTCACAGGGAACAGAGATAATATGTGGTCCTTTTAGGGGTCAGGACTTGTACTTGATGTGTGGGAAATCCATCACAAATAAATATGAGCTGTGTCATGAGAATTTGACCCCCAGAGCCTTGTTCAAATCATTTATACAACCTGCACTGCAAACCTCTGTTCATGTGCCTTCTATTATACTGTTGTGTCATAATGAACACCAACAACATCATAATAAACTTGGCTAGGACAATCTACATCATTATTTGGAAGAAGGTGATAGTTTGTGAATCAACGCTCACATTGTGGCTCATTGACAATGCAATGATGAGTGACCAACAACACCCATTACTTGGACATGGCTTACAGAAATAAAGCATCCATTCAGTGTGTAGTTGAGTACACAGATGAGATTCCTGGAATATTGGTGGCTGTTGACCTTTTTTTACATCCTCAAGGATCTCCCTTGTCAAATTTGGAGGCAATTGTCCATTGAACCGAGGACATCATCCACAACCATCCATGAATATGATGTAGTAGAATTATATGAATAGAAGACAAGGGTGAGTGCAAAATGTGTAGTGAAAAGCCATTGAATGTATAGGGTGAAAAGGAGAGACCACCCTCATAGAAAGGCTCTTGTAATAAACTAGTGAAGATAGGTGGGAGCAGGAAAGGGATACAGAGCAATGATAAGATTGGTAAATTAGAGGAAGGGCCAAGATGTGAAGGGAGAAGATTCTGGAGTAGAAGAAGATAATTGATTCTATTGCAGAGTATCGACATGCGCCACTACAATTGGAATCATACTTTCCACTCTGTTGTCCATGGCTGTAATTGGAAATGATACAAAGTGTAAATGTCCACCCACCAGTCAATGTGAGGGCCAATACTGGTAGCAGGAAAAAGGACAAGTGGGTGAAAAAAGGCAAGGATCTGCCAGTGTCTTCTATTATGATCCTGACCAACTGGCTGGTTCCCTCTGAAAGCAGAAAAAGCCCCAAGCCTTTGCTGATACCTTGTATTGCCACAAAGTATAATACATTGGATCTTCTCCCCCTCAGTCAAACAATGCATATGCAATATGCACATTCACAGGAATAATATGTGTCCTAATCCTTGAGTTCACATGCAATACATGCTGTAGAAGGAAGACATAGTGTAAAAAGTCAGGTGATCACCAGAGGGGCCACTCTTCTTCCTATACTCTCCTACATCTAGTACTGCCATCAGACCTCCTGCTGGCTCATGGTAATGCAGGACATTTTGCATGAGAATCTTCTTTGGAATTTATGTTATATGCCAAATAAGCACATCAGGAATCTCCCATATTAGGTCTGCACAAGCATCACCCACAAAACCAACTCCATTGCTTAGGAGATGGAAATCCCAGGCAAAGGATATTTGTTGAGATAGTCAGGTACTCACATGCACATAGTAGAATCTCACCACTGCAACACTGTGGTAAGTTAAAAGAACTACTTGATCATGCTCATTCAAAAAACCATTCTTCAGAGAGGATTGATCTACCTACACCATAGGTGGATAGTTCAAAGCAGGCTATGACTTATCCTATCCAAGCTTGCAATCCTGCATTGTCATGCATTTTCCCAGGGACAGATTTCACTAGTGTTGCTTACACATTGAGGCTAAATGGCGCTGTTCCCAGAATATAGCATGTCCACCTGTAAGAGAAGCTGGTGGAGCTATGGCAGTAGCAGCACAAAAACACCATACCCCTTCAAATCCAAGTCTGTTATCTTTTGAGTGAGCCCTCTCACCTGAACCAGTTGCCTGAGAACACAACCCCCTCTCCTCCTTGTACCCCTCCTAGGAGACTTCCTTCTTTGGATGCCCTTCTTGCCTTACTAAGATACTCAGAGCATACTAGGCAATCACCTCATTGCCCAAGTAATATCTATGGAGAGTACTGTAACCCAGTGCAACAAGTTAAAGAAATTGAGTACAACTTATGCTGGAAAGACATAACCAGTCAATCCACCCCTTCTGTGTCAAAAATACCCAATGTTCCTAATATCATCCCTCTATCCCCCACTCTTTTAGAAGATGACATCAAAAGCATGATTTTGAAAGAAGCAGATGCTATGGTTGGGCAGAGAATTACCCCCTTAGTAAGCTTATGATTGACCATGACCAAAGGAAGGAGGAAAATCAGTGATCAAGTTATAGGAGATCTATTGGAAGGGGCAGGACATCAAGGATTTGATCAGCATAAGAGGTGGCAGGGTAGGATGGATATTGAACTTGTTTTACTGGCAAATTGCACAGTCTTCAATATACTTTCTGATATAAAAAGTCAGGCTAGGCCATCAAAATTCTATGGTGACCAATTGGTGAGTTTTTAAATAACTGGGATAGCTGGCAGTTTTATGGTCATGGAATCATTCAGGGATGATACAAGCAGAGGGAGTCATTGTTAGGTATATATATGTGTCTTTTATAAGTAAGAACACCAGCCTCATGTTGTCAGTTGGATAGGTAGAAACAGCAGACTAGAGGAATAAAGCCATCCATAGATGGTCTGTAGGACAAGTGGATCATCCATTGAGGCAGATTGCACTTGATTAGAGAGAGATATTTTAATGATTTATATAAAAAGGGAAGGGAAAAATAGAGTAATGCCTTCATTGTTCAAATTGGAGGATGGAAGGAGGTTAGGGCAGTGGAAGAGGACATTGGGATGGATATATGAATCATTTTTAGATTGAAGTCTGAGAGATCAATGAGTCAATGGGCTTGCCATTGGTTGAGGGCTTGGGGTTGATAGAAGTAAGTGAAGTTTTTATGGTCAGTAAAGACTTGAACTGGGAAAAGAGATCTATGGAGGTAATGTCTCCAGGATTTCAGGGCACAGATTACTGCAAGTAGTTCTTGGTCATAAATATCATAGTTTTGTTTTGCTTGAGAGAAGCGTTGGAAAAGGTAGAAGCAAGGATGGCAATCACCATTTGAATCAGTTTGGAGGAGGATAACCTTGAATGTATATTTTGAAGCATCAGTGACAGTGGTGAAAGGAGAAAAGAAGTTAGGAAGATGAAGGATGAGTTTAGATAGGAAGAGGAATTTCAGAAAGTCAAATGACTTCTGGTAGGTAGGAGTCCAATCCCATTGGAGGTTCTTTTTGATAAGGTTAATGAGAGGGCAAGCGACATTGAAATAATCAGGAATGAATTGTTGGTAGAAATTAGCAAAGCTGAGAAAAGATTGCATGTCTTTGATCTTGGTAGAGGTTGGCCATTTGGCAATCCCATCCAGCTTGACAGGGTCCATGGCTAACTATCCAGGTTTGACTATCATTTTGAGATATTTGATCTTTTTAGTGGCAAATTTGCATTTCTCAAGTTTAAAATGCAAGTTGAGTTCAGTCATTTATTGAAGGATTCATTTGATTCATTCTTTGTGAATGGTGGCATCAGGGGAAAAGATGAGGAGATCATCCATGTAGATGACAAGCCACTCTTCTACAATTATATCATGGAAAAACTCATTCATAAATTATTGGAAGGAGGCAGGGAAGTTGGTAAGACCAAAAAACATAACTGTTGATTTAAAGAGACCTTTATGGGTAATCAAGGTGGCTTTCCATTGATGGCTGTCTTTAATTTGGACATTGTTGTATCTCCATCATACATTAAATTTAGTGAAGGCTCCCGCATCCTTCAACTTATCAATGAAGTCAGAGATCAGGGGAAGGGGATAGGCATCACAAATGATATGTCCATTTAGGTAGGAATAATCTTGACAAGGATGGAGTCCTTCATCTTTCTTTTTGACAAAGAAAAAAGGAGCTGCCTGGGAGGAGTTGGAGGAATGAATCTTTCCAGCATAAAGATTTTCATTGAGAAAGTCCTTAGTGGCTTTATGTTCTTCTGGAGAGAAAGGATATAGCTTTCCAACTTTGGAAGAAAAGGATTCAATGAGATTGATCTCATGATCATAGGGTCAGGAAGGGGGAACATGGTTAATAGCCTCCTTGGAGATAATTGGGGAGAATTGGGAGTATTCAGAGGGAAGGATAACCTTTGGTTTGCTGCTACTATAAGTTCAGTGGCAGTGATGAAACGAGTAATAACTGGAAATCCAAGAGGGGCAAAGCAATATTCATATTGAATGATTTGTTGGATAGCCTGGTGTTTCCAAGCTTGGTTGATAAAAGCAAACTTCTCTTTCCATTGGTTTTATTCATAAGGCAGGACTCGGTGATGATATTAACATTAATACACACCCAAGTTAAGATAACATCTGGTGGACGCTAAATAGGTTTATGTTGTGCAGACCTTGATGCAAGGTGTGAGGGAGGTTTTCCATCCTCTGTTTGTTGAGCAGGCTACCAAATATAGACAATGCATCAGAGTTCAGATGCACTCCTGTTCCCAATGTAATATATTCCTAGGTGGTTTCCCATATCATGTGCTAGGTATCAATGGCTCTTCAGATATTAAACAATATATATAATATGAATCCAATACCTTAAATGACAAGAATATTATACTTCTTCAAATGTTTGAAGTATGTTGATTCAATCATGCTGAAACCATTTAAAAAATTGGTCTACTTATACAATGTCAGTTGTCCACTCCACATTACATCCATGACATGGTCAGGTCTGTTCAGATGTGGAATAGGCAATGCCCTGAATGTATTGGCCACCTTAGTGTTGGCATCCAGCTGACATCCAGACTCCTTATATACTAAACAATATATACAATACCAATCCAGCCTTGTGAATGACATCAGCATTATACTTCTTTGAATGCTCATAGCATGCTGATTCAATGATGTTGAAACCATCTAAAAAGTTGATTTATTTACACAAAGTTAGTTGTCACTCCATAGTTACATTCATGATGTAATCAGGTCTGTTCAAATATGGGACAGGTGATATCCCAAATGTATTAGTCATCTTAGTGCTGACATCCAGCTGACATCCAGGCTTGTCATATATTAAACAAAATATACAATATCAGTCCAACCTTGTAAATGACATCAGCATCATACTTCTTTGAATGCTCATAGCATGTTGATTGAATGTGTTGAAACCATCTAAGAGGTTGTCTTCCTTACAAAAAGTCAGTTGTCCCCTTCATAGTCATATTCATGATATAATCAGGTCTTTTCAAACAAGAGATAGGCAATGTCCTAAATACAAATAGAATATGAGTGCAAATGAATAGCCCATACACATTGCAATATCTATAGTACACTGTGCCAAATGTTTGCTACTTGATGGAATAGACATTTTCAAGGGATTCACTTAAGTGGCAGAAAGCCTGACCTCAGATAGCAACAAAACATTGAACTTACTAGATGAGGTATGCACCCAACACTGTCAAAAGCCTGTTGCTTTTTTTATCCTCAGGTTGGTGGATTTTTGGTATCATCATACTCGTCAGTAGCCTGTCACATAAGTTTCATTTCGTACAGCTTTGGACTAGTATACAAATTAACCGAACTCTATTAAAAAGTATATGCACTATGGCGCATGCATGGCTTAACGAGGAATGGCGAAAGGGTTGGATGTGCGAGCAACCATACTTGCGTGCTGGGCCATGGGATGTGTGATGCACCATAGTATGTGTGCTCTAATGCGGGTGTTCGGGATGTGCTAGGTGTATGTGTCACAACAGAGGATAGCGGAAGGCTCAACTGGAATGGGCGTGCGTGTACATAGGAGTGTAAACATGCACTGAGCGTGCCCATATTGTAACGAGACCGGACAGGGCAGATGGGTGTGGTGTGCACACACCGTGTGCTGCAGGTGAGATGAATGACACTGTGCTGAGGGTTCAGTCTCGAGGAGTGGTCAAGGACTTGGACTAACTTCTATTTTTATGATTCAATGCACACATTGTGTGTGCTGGTCACGGAGGCGATGTGCTGAGTTGGCCGTCTGCACTGCAGTGAGCATGTGGTCTCAGAGAACATTGGGGTGACATTTGTTATTTTCCTTCGTGCGCATACGGTGACCTGCACCAAAGTGTTTGGATGTGGATACTTAGTTATTATATATGTGATGCTAAACATTTGACCCGAGATTTGAGTTTTCACCTTATTCCCACGGTCCAAATGCTTAGCTAATTGAGGGACATATAGACCATAGTGTCTAGTATATACCTCTATTTTTCCTTATTTGTTCATTCACAGGTTGCAGAGAAATAAAATGATTTCTCCCAATATACTTTTATTACTACCTACAACTACATAGCTACTCATTTTCTTAATATCTCTTTTACCCTTTAGTACTTAGCCAAGTGTCAGAGAAGCAAATGGAGCATGTGACCTCAGTTGCGAATCACCTGACTCAGATCATGTGACTGTGCACAGCATGAGTCATAATGAGTCATACTGAGTCAAAGTGAGTCAAATGAGGACTAACCAAAGCACTGCCCCTAGACTAGCAAAATGATCATGTGACCTGCACAGCATGAGTCATAATGAGTCACAATGAGTCAGCATGAGTCATTGCCAAGTCAAAGACTATTTTTAGCTATTGCTAGTCATTTTCTGACAGGGTGAGTCAAAGTGAGTCAGTATGAGTTAGTATGAGTCATATCTTGGGACAGCCACCTCGGAACCGAATGTAGCACAGCCACATGTAAATTACTATATAAGGAGCGCGATTCAGCCCCATTTGGCAGGTTCCCTCTTTTAGGAAAAAGGTTCCTACTTGAGTAAATCTCAACCAACGAGTGCTCACAAGTGTACCCCTCTACAAACAAACAGAGAGGCTGTGTAGAGTAATTCCCACGCTATAAATAGAACTACTTAGACCCATAGTTAGGAGTATACTGCATCCCTTAGGATAGGGACAGTTAGGACACCTTTAGGGAGAAAACCCCAAAGCGGGCAATTAAAGGAAATAGATCCCCAGCTAGTAGGAAGACCTAATAGTTAATAGCACCTTGGGAAAGGGTCGAGCAGAGCAGGAAGCTGATTGCCAACTCCTTAGTGCATAATAGAATCAGTTTAGGAAAGACTGTTCTGTATGTCTAAGTGACGTGTGTGAATCGCTAGTAAGGTTGCGCATCTCAACATCTTGACATCTCAACATCTCAACATTTCAACATCTCAACATCTTGTCGGATTATTCGAACATCTCAACATCTAAACATCTGAACATCTGAACAAGTTAACATCTTGACATCTAGACGTAACATCCCTAGGTGAAGTTTATTAGCTATACTTACCCAATCAGCCTACCTAACCAATTAGGAGCTAATTGGAAGCCCATTGAGAGCGCATCTTAGGAAAATAACCCTAGTCGCTACAGAGTATCCTCCTAGCAACCCGAGAGTTGTCTAAATTATTCCCCAACTAACAATAGTACATTTCATACATCACCCCAACAGAAAAACCAGACCCTCAACGTGTTGCTGAACCCCAATCACCCTCAACCTTGTTGACGATTGACAAACGAACCATGTGCCTGATAGTCAACCCCTTTCTACAAGATTGATACTTGTTTTTAGTACCAACTCGACCAGGGAAGAGTACCCTCTTCACCTTGCTTCAGGTTTACTATCCGTGGAGATAAGATTGGTTGTCTGGTAAGCATTTCTTAGCGTTTCTACTGATCTTATCTAGAAAGAAGACAACAGACGGGGATGATTCATCTGAGGTGCATTTCCAGCGTGGGAGGGGCCTGAGATTAGGTGGCAATGGATACCGCTGCCCAGCCATGTCCCAATAGTCCGCAGCATACTTTTGATGATTCCAGTTGACATTTGAAGTGAGATGTTCATGAGAGTCGACACAGATGGTGACAAGGGTGGAAGATCCGATGCTGGTATACATGGTGTCAGATATAAAGTGCTCTCTCTTCCTGATTGGACGTCAGTCGACTGCCATTGTCAAAATCAGCTAAATAAAACAACTTACGGTCCTCATATTTGTCACCGTAGAGATCTCCACATTGGAACAAAGAGACATTGGCCACAGGTGCCTGGGAAGGTGCTTGGTTGTCAGATCCGCATAGTCGTCTTGGTGGGGGGGTGGCATGCCCAATTGTTGTAATGGTGCAGGAGAGTGGCTGTGGGGCTCATAGAATGTCTCGTGTCCATACATTGATGTAGCCCGTACTTCAGCATAGCCTTCCTTATATGGATGACCAGGAGGAACCCAGAAACCGATTGAGTAGTTGGATTCCTTGTTCCACAGCTCATTCTCATAGTTGTTCTCAAGAGCAATCGCACAAGGATCATATTTGCCTTTGTCCTTAATGAGCCCTCCACGTTAGCATCAATCCAACCACAAAGTACGAGCCCAATGTACACGCGTGATTGTCTTCTTTCCAGACTCCCCAAGCACGACACACATCGCATCCCACGAGAAGTCACCCATGCGCCAGAAGGAATAGATTGGAAGCATGAACAAAAAGACAGGAATGGTGAGAATGTAAAGCACCATCCATCTGATCATATCTCACTTGCGGTGAAGGATGAACATGAGAGCTTGAAGACCATACATGATACCAATTATGAGTACTTCCCTCACAGATAAAACAATCAAGTAAACGATCTACACGACAAGATACATAAGCAATGCATAATAGACCGACACAACACTCACATAAGCCATGGTGATGGGCTGAATCAACATCAACACCAAATCCATCAAGATGATAAATCTCATTGGGAAACAGCAGAAACCACAAAGGTGATCCAAGAACATCAATTCTCCCAAGTTGTGGACTGTTGAGTTGATCCAACAACATTTTTGTGAAAGCAGCATCTTCCAGTCATCTGGTGTCTTCCTTCTAGACAAGACGACGAAGAATCAACCAAAAATCAGTGGTTCCCAGACAACGTGTCTTGTCTCCACAGGCTAGAACACTTTGCTCAAGGGAAGTACAATAAGTCTACCCTTGGCAGAGTTAGAGGAAATGGATATAGTTCCAGATAGAGAAATGGGGATTTAGTATACCAGGAGCCATGGTTTGTTCGCCAATCCTCCATGTAAGTTTACAGATTGGTTGTTAAAGATGGTTTCAGCCTAAAGTCTGGTTAGTAAGGTGATCTTAGGTGAATTACACACCTAATGGAGTCAGGTTAATGGTAATAGGTTGCCTAGCAACCGTGGAAGCTTGTACTTTGATAGTACGAAAGGTGGGCGATTTAGGAACTTGGCCTAAGTCTCGCCTAATGTTAATGATGTGGATGTAGGAAAGTTGCCAACCCCTTAGGGTAGTAACTGTGAGAAATGGGTAGTAGGATGCCTATAGGTAGGTAGTCCTGACGTGCCCTAGCAAGGGTTTGCTTTCAGTAATGCTAATCAGAAGGTTAACAGGTTGCCCTAGGAATATAGTGTCTAGATGGCAAGATGTCTAGATGTCAAAATGGTAAAGTAATCTGGCAATATGCCAAAATGTCAAGGTGTTGAGATGTTCAATTCTTGGTTGGTAGTTAACTTGACGGTACACTTAATAGACTTAGAAGGGTTGTATAGCTCAATCTTATTGTTTCAACTAAGGAGTAGGCAAGTTTGGCTTAGAGAGGTGAAGTGTAGCCCCTATTTGGTGCTACAGGACGCTTAGGTTGTTTACTAATAGGGACCAGATGCCTTTTGTTGCCCAAAAAGGAGTTTCTCCCAAAAGGATAGTCTTAGATACTTGTCTTTTATTTAGGTACAAGTCCTAATAGCCTAGTAGTAAATCTAAAGTCCTATTTACTTCACTCTGGGGTACCCTGCCTTATTAGGTCTTATTAGGTTTCCCAGGGGATCTCTTATCAGATGAGGTTATCTGAGGTAGAAAATGAGATGCCCTCTGCAGGCCAGAATGCTCCCCTTTATATACATAAATACAGGAGGCTATGCTAGCCAATCAGAGGGCTTGGTGGCTTATAAATTAAGGCATGATTGCTTACTAATGTCAGGCACAAGCTGTCAAACCCAGGCACACTAAGGGGAAGCACTTTGAGCAAGAGAATCCAAATCTGGAATGCTCTGCCAAAGAGGTTGGCTATGCTTTGCAGGGCTGTACAGACTAATGGGAACAAGGTCACATGGTAGCTAGGGGTCACATGATCACTTCGTCTCACTAGCACTTAGCTAAGTAATCAGATAAATAAAGAGAAATCAAGGAAATAGTTCGCTATGTACAAATGTACAAGTGTAAGGGTTTGACTAGAGAGATTAATCAATATCTCAATAACCAGTAGGTGGAAAAATCGGAAAAATAGGGGTATGTAGCTCATGTTAGGGGCTATCTTTTCCTATGGTATCAAAGGATATTGTCCACAAGGAGCTGTGGAGATTCCATTTCTCAGGTGACTGATTTGCTATGTGCATGCATGAAACAAGTTTCGTGCAGGTCACCAGTGCGACCTGAAATGCATGGACATCTCTGACAGGTTGCGTCTCATGCATTGGGAAGTGTTTCAGTAGGAGCACTGTAAAGTAATGATCCTCTCCAAGGTGCAGCAGGTTCTTCATATACAATGTGATTCTGAGAGTAATCAGAGGCTTGTGTAGTTGGCAGTGTGAAGATGAAAAAGCGTGAAACAACCGGGCAAACAATATGGTGTGAGATGAAGTACTTGTAGATCTGCATTATTGTGGTGATGAACTGCTTGGAAGTGGAAAGCGTCGTCTCACCACAGACACCGAGCACCTTTTTGTCATGAACCACACTGCAAAAGACGACAAACATGAATTACTATAGAGGAGATATGGAGCGACATACGCAGGGATCAATTGGTTCAAAGGGAATGGATCCACCATAATATCACCATTGATCATGAACAGATACTCATAAAACGTCGGGTTGACACGGATCACGTTCTTGATCTTGTGATACATCTCCAACTCCAGCAGGTTCATAGGCAAATTGAAGTGGACCTGTCTGGCACATCATACATGAGCCACTGCATGACTTGCTCCCACAAGCACAAACATACCCTATTCAAGAAGTGCATAATGTCCATCTGCAAGTCTCGTTTTCCTCGGTTGCCATCCACTCCAAGAATATCCAGCGCAATACGGGAAGGAGGTTGGTTATTGCCAGAACCAACCATGTTACCATCACAGACAACAAGAATCAATTTACACGTCATACTTGAGTTGGGTGAGCGAGTCAATGGTACAATGCAATGAAGTCTCCTTTCACATAACAAGGGACCTGGCAAATCACAAACTTGTCGTGATCCTCTGGTGCATGAGGCAAGCCAAAGTTGACCGAGGCAATAAATGCGAACATAATGATGCTGACCATCATGGCCGACAACACAAGAATGTATTGCAAGAATAAACAGTGAGCGAATTTTGGTTGTTTACCATTCCGATAAGGGATAGGTTTTGGAGGCATATCTGTGTGGCGAGTATCCCAGAATCAATGTCGAGGGAAATGTGCACATAAGTTTGACATTTGCTCGTAGCCGTAAAAGGGATCCTGCCTACTCAAGGTGGACTGTGTTGATGGAGGTTCAGCCGAGGTTACCGACAAAGGAATAAGTCATGGAAACATTGACTTGGAAGTGATTGATGGTGAATATGGGATCCCAAGCAATTAATTTCCAGTAGTGTCTTTCAAGTCATGGCAAGGTGGCGACTTTCTGGCTTTCCTGCTGGTTTCACCGCTACAATGAATGCAACTTTCATAAACGATTCTTGAAGTAAAAAAAAATGGGACCATACCGAAAGTCCATTAAACGAATGGGATATTTGAATCCAATGTGCAGTCAGAGAGATGTCTGAGCCGATGATGCAGGAAGTAATTTGTAGCGTTTCACATGAGCGGTGCTGGTTTTGCGAAAACAACCCACTTCAGAAGTGATGCTCAGCCTGGCACGCCTGAAGAAAGTTGCTTGGTGATAATACAACTTTGGCAAGGTAAAAAAGGGAGTGGTTGTGCGAGTATGAAGTTGACGACAAAGTGTTACAGTTGGTCCAGGTGGGGCCAAATATAGCCTTAGTCTTTCGTAGGGTCAAGGGTTCAACCTTCGTTAAGATTGTGTTCAAGGTTCAAAGAGTAAAGCGTCCACTTAAAAGTAGAACGAAGACTTAGAAAGTGGTTCAAGGAAGTAAAGCTAGGTGTATTCCTAAGGAGGTCTAACTTAGGGATACATGGTAAAGACGACCGGCTTATATACCATTGGAGGTCAAGGGTGACTAAGCGAAAGGAAAGTCATAGAATGTTGTGGAACGTTCAAGAAGCAAACCGTGAGACAAAGATAAGGGAGGAAGCAAGATAAGCATGGAGCATTACAGAACAAGGGAGAACATGATGGAACATTACAGAACATGGAAGAATGTTCAAGAAGAAAAGTGGTCTTAGTAAGAAGAAAGAAGAAATCGTAACATTACCCCTGTACTAGAATCAAATCTGCAATGAAGATATTTTCAAAAATTGATGTACCCTCTGCAGGGGGAGCTGGTCATGTTAGCCACAGCTCTGTCAGAGTAGTCATCATAGTTATCATATTCTGGAGATGGAGAACGACGAGGAGGAGGAGGAACAGGGAGGTATCAGCGAGACCTTCATGATGAGGTGGATGAATGGAACCCTCGAGAGAAGGGACAGGAGGAGCCACGGGAAGAGGGAGGAGAGGAACGACAAAGGGGACAGTCTCGGAGGAGATGGCTGAGGTGTCAGTGAAGGCAAGAAGGGCATTGGAAGACAGGACAGTTAATACAAATATGTTCTAGACATCTGCATGAAAAACAGGCCTCGTTGTATCAAGAGTGGGTGGAGGTGAGAGGGGAAGAGCCACTTCCTCCAGTCCAATAGGTGTTGAATTGGGTTTGAGCGTCAGCTGGCAAAAAGTTTCTATGATTTCCTTTAGTCCAGGCGTATTTGATGGCCTGGAGAATCTCTTCCTCGATGGGAGAGAGAGGGGAAGAGGAGGTGGAGTCGGGGTTTCTGGCTAGGGCTGAATGAAAGGAAGCAGGGGAGAAAGTGGTGGAGGCGAGCTCGCAAAGATAGCGATCTAAGTCCTCGAGGAATTCAAGCATACTGAGTTGATAAAGTGTTACCAGGAGATAGCCCTTGATGTCCTTTTAAATCTGATGGATACGCCCGGTGTGTTGGGTGAGGGAAGAATTGCAGAGGAAGATGTGATAGAGGGCGTAGAGGGGAGACCCCATGTTGAGGAAGGAGTCAATTGCAGTGGACAGGTGGGGGTCACGCATGCCATTGACAAGTCTAGAGAGGTCTTCTGCATCAGGGAGATCATCTCTGGTGCAGTGGGCATGAGTGGGTATGTTAACAAAAAGGATTCTGTGATGAGAGGAGGTAGTGGTGACGGCGGGCGAGGGGGCAGAGGAGACTTCAAGGGGAGTAATGGAAAGGTTGTTCTGGGAAGACATGATGAAGGAAAAGGTTCGAAAAGGTAACTGGAGAGGAAAAAGTGTGTACGTAGGTGGAAGGTTAGGAAGAGAAAATGGAAGGGTGAAGTTTTTTGTAGTTAGAAAGAGCGGACTTGGCATTTTTCAAGTTCCATTCTGGGATCCAGGAATCTTCTTCGGCTGAATATCCTTTCCATCAGATCAGGAAGAAGTGGTTGTTGTGAGGTCCATGGTGGCACAAGATCTTCTCGATCTTGTATTCTTCTTCTCCGCCAATAAGGTCAGGGGGTGGTGCAGGGAAGTTCTTTCCATGGATGGAGTTCTCTTTGTAGGAAGATAGGAGGGACGCATGGAACATGTTGTGGATACGCCACATTTTGGAAAGGCGGAGTTGGTAGACGATGGAAGAAAGAACTTTGGTAATGGTGAATGGGCCATCGCATTTTGGAGTGAATTTAGGGTTGGAGATGGACCTTTTCAGGTTTCGGGCTTCAAGCCAGACTTTGTCTCCTTTGGCGAAGGGGGTAAAGTTGCGGTGAACCCAGGAGGCCATGACTTGGCAAGTGAGCTCATGAGCGGTGAGGGCTTCATCTTGAGCTGCAGAGAGAGATTTTAGACAGGACTCCACTGTAGGAATAGAAGAGTCGGAGATTAAGGAGGAAAGGGCACAGGGTTCATATCTCATCATGAGATAAAAGGGGGATTGGTTGGTGACGGAGTGAGGTCAGTGGTTATGAGCGAATTCTGCCAGGGGAAATTTTTCTGACCATGAGGAAGAGTTGGCACTACAGAAGATCTGAAGATAGGTTTCGACTTCTTGGTTTACTCGTTCCATCTCTCCATCAGTTTGAGGGTGATAGGCAGTGGAGAGGGAAAGGTCATAGTTTAGAAGTTTTCCAAGTTCCCTGGCAAACGCAGAGGCGAATTGGGGGCCACGATCAGAAATAATTTTGTGGTAGAGTCCAAAGCAAAGGAAGACTTTGAGGAAAAAGAGGGATGTGATTCCTTTGGCGGTAATAGATTTCTGAGTAGGGCAGAGAATCATCCTCTTAGTAAGTCCATGGTCTACCACGACCAAAAGGAAATCAAAGCCGGTGAAAGGAGGAAGGTTGATGATAAGATCACAGGAGATCTGTTGGAAAGGCCACGAGGCTGAGGATTTAATCGGGGTCAAGGGGGGAATGGTGGAGTGCATGTTGGATTTGTTCTGCTGGCAAGTTGCACAGCCTTCGACATATTTTGTTACATAAGAGGCTAGCCCAGGCCATCAAAATTCTGCAGAGACAAGTTGGTGAGTTTTAAGATATCTGGGGTGGCCGGTGGTCTCATGGTCATGACATCATTCGAAAATGGTGTGTTGGAGGGAGTCGTCATTGGGAACGTAGACACGTCCTTTGTAAGTGAGGATGCCTGCTTCGTATTGCCAGTCAGAAAGGCGAGAGCGAAAAGCAGGTGGAATAGAGCCATCCATAGATTGGAGGGCCTGCAAAACTAGAGGATCATCGGCAGAGGCAGATTGCACTCAGTCAGAGAGGAAGGTGTCGATGATACAAATGAAAAGGGATGGGGGGAGTAGGGTTACCCCTTCATTGTCTAGGTCAGAAGAGGGAAGGAGGTCAGGATGGCGGGAGAGGGCATCAGGTCTTGCAAGAAGTTTTCCAGGCACATGGATCATCTTCAGGTCAAAGTCAGAAAGATCTAGGAGTCAATGGGCTTGTCGTTGGTTTAGAGCCTGAGGTTGGCGGAAGTAGGTAAGATTCTTATGGTTGGTAAAGACCTGTACTGAGAAGGGGGATCCATGAAGATAATGTCTCCAGGATTTCAAAGCACGGATGACAGCAAGGAGTTCACGGTCATAGATATCGTAGTTTTATTCTGCTTGAGAGAACAACTGGGAGAGGTAGGAGTAGGGATGCCAATCACCATTCGAGTCAGTTTGGAGAAGAATTGTACTGGAGGCATATTTTGAGGCATCAGTGGCAATGGCGAAAGGGGAAGAGAGATCAGGGAGATGGAGGATGGGTTTGGATAGGAAGAGGATCTTTAGGGAGTCGAATGACCTTTGACAAGCGGGAGTCCATTCCTATTGGAGGTTTTTTTTAATGAGGTCGATGAGGGGGCGAGCGATGTTGGAATTGAATCGTCAGTAGAAATTGACAAAGCCTAGGAAAGATTGTACATCTTTTACTTTGGCAAGGGTAGGCCATTTGGCAATTCCATTGAGTTTGACTGGATCCATAGCTAATTGTCCAGGTTTAACAATCATCCCCAGGTATTCGACTTCTTCAGCTGGCAAATTTGCATTTCTCGAATTTGAGATGCAAGTCGAGTTCGGTCATTCTTTGTAGAACCCATTTGGTTTGTTCTTTATGGGTGGCGGTGTTGGGGGAGAAGATGAGGAGGTCATCCATGTAGATGACAAGCCATCCTTCTACAATCATATCATGGAAGGAATTGTTCATAAATCATTGGAAGGTGGCAGGGGAATTGGTAAGCCCAAAGAATATTACAGTGGGTTCAAAGAGGCCTTTGAGGGTGATGAAGGCTGCTTTCCATTGGTGACCATCTTTGATTCAAACGTTGTTGTACCCTCAGTGTACGTCGAACTTGGTAAAGACTTTAGCATCTTTCAACTTATCAATGAGGTCAGAGATCAGAGGGAGGGGGTAGGCATCCTGGATGGTATGTTCATTCAGGTACCTGTAGTCTTGACAAGAACGGAGTCCTCCATCTTTTTTCTTAACAAAGAAGAAAGGTGCTGCTTGGAAGGAATTGGAAGGACGAATCTTTCCAGCACAGAGGTTCTCGTCTAGAAAGTCTTCAGTGGCTTTTTGCTCTTTGGGGGAGAGGGGATAGAGCTTTCCGACTTTCAGGGAGAAGGATTCGGTGAGATTAATCTCGTGATCGTAGGGGTGGGAAGGAGGGACATGGTCGATGGCTTCCTTGGAGAAGACTGAGGAGAATTGTGAATATTCAGGGGAAAGGGTGACTTTGGATTTCACAGCCTTAGCCGCTACTGCAAGTTCTGTGGCTGTGGTAAGGCAGGCGATAACTGGAGGTCCAAGGGAGCAAAACGAGATCCATAGTGGACTATCCGTTGGATGGTTTGGAATTGTCAGGCTCGGTTGATAAAGGCAGATTCCTCTTCCCATTGGTTATATTCATAGAGAGGAGAGTCGGTGATGACATCTACATTTACATGGCGAGGAGGTCGGGTGGGAGGTTTGTAGGAGGAGTTGTGTCGTTTGACATCAACTTCATGGGAGGCGAAGAGGAATCTGGATTCGTCAACAGACTCATCAATGGAGAGAGTTCAATTGGTTCAATTGATAGTTGGGTTGGTGGTGCGAAGCCAGGGGAGTCCGAGGATGACATTGTCTTTTAAAGACATGACATAGAAGTCGACCTTTTGGGCGATTCCTTCTATATTGATAAAGAGGGGGCAGGTATGTCTGACGTCCTTTTTGTTAAAAGATCCATCGGCATTTTGAGAGCAGATTGGTACGTCTAGTTTAGTTATGGGGAGTCGGTGTTGTTTGACAAAGTTGTAGTCAATGTAGGAGAGGTCTGCTCCGCTATCGATTAGGGCATAGGAGTCGATAGTTTTCAAGGTGTGCAAGGGTACAATCAGTTGCAAGGGAATTCTCATAGATTTGCTTGTTACTGGTACAGATACAGATGCACAGGTAAATTCTGGGGAGTCTCGCATCGATTGGGGTTTCCCTTCTAAAAATCCCAAGAGAAGTGGACTTTAGTCACGGTCACTTCTTCATCGTCATCATCCAACTCAATAAGAGCCAGAGTTTCTTCTTTAGCAACCCGTTGAACTCATTTGACAGCGGGTTTCTTTGGTTCAGAGGGGAAGGATGGGCAGGCGGAGCTAAGGTGACCTGCTTTGTGGCAATAGAAGCAAAGACCTTTCTCTTGGCAGCGGTGTCATTCTTTAGGAGTTAGTTTGGGGACTTTGATGAAGTCTATATCCATTGCATTAGGGTCGTGAGAGGTTCTGGAGGGGGAGGAGTATGATGGAATGTAAGAGGAGAATTTGGTGTGTCGGTGGGTGACTTCTTTGGCACGTTCCCACTGGGTTTGGAAGTGTACTGCCTTTTTGTATCAATTGTTGATTGTATTGGGGGAAGTTTCCATTTGGAAGATTTGTCACATAAGGGGAGGAGGAATGGCAACGGAGTAATAGCCAATGAGGATGGCATGGTCAGTGATTCCAGATAGGGTGACATTGTTCTGGAAGTTGGAGTTGAACTCGGTGAGGGAGGGGGAGTAGACGACTCGTCCGTTCTTCTTCTGAGAGGTCATTCGCTTGGTGGACAACCAGGCGATGGCGTTGTTCTTCTGATCATGGTGTTCGAAAGAAGTCTTGAACGCGGTGCAGAAGTTGGCCCATGTTCCAAAGTTGATAACCGCCCCATTGATGGCATGTTGTCTGAAGGTGGAGGCCCAGGTAAGGGCAGATCCTTTAGTCATGTAGGAGAGGGCAAAGGTGATTTTCGTAGGATCTGAGTCATAGACAAGTTCATTTGTATGGAGGTAGAACTGAACGGAGTGAAGCCATTGAATGGCAGTGTCATAGGATCCATCGTAATGTTCTGGGGTGCTGATGCGAAGTTCAGTGGGGCGGGCTGCCATGGTGGGTGGTGGTGGTCCAGGAGGAGGGAAAGGGTTTGGTGGAGGTCGAGGGAAGACTGGTTGTCTAGGATTGGTGGGTGGGGAGGGAGGTGTGGGAGGACAAGGTAGGACTAGGGCAGTGGAGGTTTGGTGGTCAAGGTCAAGGTCTTCTTGTTCTTCTTCTAAAGAGAAGAACGGGAGGTCAGCAGTTTCAGGGTTTGTAGGAGTTCTTTCCTCGGGGGTAGAACTATCAGAGGTTTCTTCCTGGTTGGACCGATATCCGAATCAAGTGGAGGTCGAAGGGGTTCATCAGGAAATGGTGGCGAGCTACAGCGATGGTAGTCACAAGATCAAAGTTAGACCTTTTGTTACGGTTGGTCTAGGTAGGGCCAAACATAGCCTTAGTCTTTCGTAAGGTCAAGGGTTCAACCTTCGTTAAGGTTGTGTTCAAGGTTCAAAAAGTAAAGCGTCTACTCAAAAGTAGGACAAAGACTTAGAGAACGGTTCAAGGAAGTAAAGCTAGGTGTATTCCTAAGGAGGTCTAACTTAGGAATACATGGTAAAGACGACCGGCTTATATACCATTGGAGGTCAAGGGTGACTAAGCGAAAGGAAAGTCATAGAATGTTGTGGAACGTTCAAGAAGCAAACCATGAGACAAAAATAAGGAAGGAAGCAAGATAAGCATGGGGCATTACGGAACAAGGGAGAACATGATGGAACATTGCAAAACATGGAAGAATGTTCAAGAAGAAAAGTGGTCTTAGTAAGAAGAAAAAAGAAATTGTAATAGTTGTGGTGGTGGTGGTGGCAGTGCACCACCACGAGTGGAGAAGACACTTGTAGTATGAGGTGAGGAGAGATGCCAGCAGTGGTGTAGGTGGATTTGTGGAGAAAAATATACAAATTAGATAAATGAAAAGATACAGATGAAAAATGTGTGGAAAAAGGGGAAGAATAATTATGGACATTGTCCATAGATACATGATGGAGAGTGTAGGACTGAAGCCATGGTAAACACAGCTCTTTTCTGCAGAAGTAATTATCAGGATGGCCCACTATGCTCACAAGTAAGAGAGACAGCAGCAATACAATACCACAAGTGGGAGAAGTGGCAATATAAGTGGTGGAGGCATGCATTGCAGATAGTGTGAGAGTTGAGATATCGATAATCCTGGCAAGGATGAAGGGAACCATCTTTCTTTGGAACGAAAAAGAATGGTGCAGTCCTGGGGAGATTTTGAGGGAAGGATATGGCCAGTTTTGGGGTGTTCATCAATAAAAGATCAACAGGCCTCTTGTTCCTTGGGGTTTAAAGGATATACCTTGGCAATTTTAGGAATAAAGGATGGCTTTAGGTTGATGGTGTGATCAAAGGGGCAATGAGGAGGGAGTTGGTCATAGGTCTTCTCAGAGCAAACATTTTCAAAGTTGTGACACCAAGAGGGGAGAGATATTTCAACAAGTTTATTTTCTTGGGCCAGTTGGGTGGATAATGTTACCTTATTGATGGTTTCTCCCGCATTCATGGCCTTGATCTAATGTGTGGCGTCAGTGGGTTCTCCAGAAAAGTCAGCAGGGAGAGCTGCTTTGAGTTCAGTGGGTTTCGACATGGGAATAGTATGAGGGTCTGGGGTTAATGGATTGACTGGAGTTCATGGGTTTCTAGGTTGTCTTTGTGAAGAGCTGGGTTCTGGGGTTTTGATGGTTTGCTCAGGATCAATGTCAATGTCAGAGTTCAAATCTTCTTGTGGAAGTCCGAAGCATCCTCAAAGGGCTCTAGAGGTGCTCGTGGTTGCGGAGGGGAAATGTCCTGCTCCTGAATAGGAGGGACAAAGGATACACTCGTTCTTTTGTTATGTAAAGCATATACAAAGAAAACTCGCAGGACAATATACTTCTCTGGAGGTACTCACGGAGAGACTCAATGTCAGAGAAAGATATGAGGACTAAGGTTAAAGATTCTCAAGGATTACTAAGGGTTAGATGACGAGGACAAGGGTACGAAGGTCATAGTCAATCAGACGTGTGGACACAAGAATATGCTATGATTGCATAGAACAAGTGTAAGGACTACTAGTACAGGGCATCTGGGTATAAGTACTAGAGGACGTGTCATCAAAGAACATTGAGAAAGGTAGTAAAATGATGATGTAAGGGGACGTGTCATCCATAGTAACCAAGGGAAGAGTAGGAACTACAAGGTCGATATGAGAGAATTGGCCGATGAGATAATTGTCCGAAGAACACAAGAGAAAACAATAGAAGGAATCAAAGAAGAACAAATGTAGAATTTAAGGGACTAATGAATAGTAAACTTAAATCCCATACCATCTGAAATAGACCTAAGAAAAGGTGTACACGTTGTGGGAAACAGAAGAGGTAAAGACAATGGGAAAGGAGAAAAACCGTAACACTTGACCTAGGTCTCATCTAATGCTAATGGATTGTGTGTAGGAAACCTCTGGGAATGTTGCGTCCAGAAGTGGTGATTAGGTAAGCAGATGGTCATGTCAGATCACTTAGTCACTCAGCCAGTTATAACAAAGTCGGTTTTCTTGTATACTAAGGAGCTACAACTAAAGGTTGAAAGTGTAGACTTAGGCTAATCCCTTAGGATAGTAAGTCTAGGCGAGGTAGTGTTAGGAGTCCCTTAGGTAGGTCGTCCTAATGATAGCAAGATGCTCAGTTACTGGTTGGTAGTTAACTTGGTGGTACACTTAGTAGACTCAGAAGAGTTTTATAACTCAATCTTATTGTCTCAACTAAGGGGTAGGCAAGTTTGGCTTAGAGAGGCAAAGTGTAGCCCTTATTTGGTACTACAGGACGCTTAGGTTGCTTACTAATAGGGACCAGATGCCTTTTGTTGCCCAAAAAAAGGTTTCTCCCAAAATGATAGTCTTAGGTACTTGTTTTTTATTTAGGTACAAGTTCTAATAGCCTAGTAGTAGTTGTAAAGTCCTATTTACTTCGCTCTGGGGTACCCTGCTTATTAGGACTTATTAGGTTTCCCAGGGGATCTCTTATCAGATGAGGTTATTTGAAGTAAAAGATGATCTTCCCTGCAGGCCAAAATGCCCCCTTTTATATACATAAATAAAGAAGGCTGTGCTAGCCAATCAGAGGGCTTGGTGGCTTATAAATTAAGGCACAATCGCTTACTAATGTCAGGCACAAGCTGTTAAACTCAGGCACACTAAGGGGAGGCACTTTGAGCAAAGGAATTCAAATCTGGAATGCTCTGCCAAAGAGGCTGGCTATGCTGTGCAGGGCTGTACAGACTAATGGGAACAAGGTCACATGGTAGCTAAGGGTCACATGATCACTTCGTCTCACTGGCACTTAGCTAAGTAATCAGATAAATAAAGAGAAATCAAAGAAATAGTTTGCTATGTACAAATGTGCAAGTGTAGGAGTATGACTAGAGATATTAATTAATATCTCAATATCCAGTAGGTGGAAAAATCTGGGAAAATAGGGGTATGTAGCTCATGATAGGGGCTATTTTTTCCTATGGTATCAAAGGGTATGGTCCACAGGGAGCTGTGGAAATTCCACTTCTCAGGTGACTGCTTTACTATGTGCATGTATGAAACAAGTTTCATGCAGGTCAACATCAGTACAGTTTCCAGTCCTAGTGGAGGAGCATCACACCTCAAAGAATCCTGAAATCCCTGCATTAACTTGAGAGGGGCCACATGTGATGACAAGGAGACAAAACATGAAAGCATTGGACATGTAGATCATATGGTGTTTGTTCCATTGCTTTGAAATGTTTGCTGATACATCATCCATAAAGATGATAAGGGGCATGGTGAGAACCAATTGACCCCCTGACTTTGTGCAGAGTGGATTGGGCATGCACTTTAGGAAAGGAGTAGATGACTCTGATATTCTCATCCGCTCAACCCCTGTTTCAGTAAATAGAGTAGATATGAAATGAACCTGTGAACATGACTTGCAACACATTGGAACAACTTGAAAGTTCCTTGAACATGCTGAGAAAAGGTTGAGACAGGGATAATAACTTGCTTTAGATCAACTACAAACCCTTTCTGCACAAGGTCAGGTGAAATTGAGAGAAGTGATAAGTTTTACTACTTATGTCAGTCTGAAAAATCCTATGCCCCAAGCAGAGGACTTCAGTCTCTGGTGTTGGGCTGACTCATGCATGAAACAGTTTCATCAAGATAAAGTACCCCTTGGCACTCTGTTGCAGCAGCTTGTAGACGAAAAAACCTTACCATCAACTCAAACAGAATGTGGAGCTAAATCATCTGAGAGACCCATAAGTATCTTACTGCCATGCTGCACCTGTGACATTTGTCTCTGTTCATCTTCGAAATAGTCTTGCATAGTTAATCGAGTCAATGGGTTGGCAAAATCCTATGAAAACATCAACAAGCTTTGTCTAAGATCAGAGTGGTTGGTCCACATATGAAAACAATAGTCTTGCTGATTGAGTTCAAGTAGAATGTGTTTCCAGAAGAAGATACCACCTTTTCAGTTGGACTTCAAAAGAGCTTGAAGATATGGTCTTGTATTAACTTCACAACAAAAAGACTGGGGACATTTGGAGCACTGAGCACTGTTGCCCACTCCAGTATGGCCTTCTTCTGTTGATCCAAAAAGTCGGCCTGAGGTGAAGAAAATAGTAAATGAGTGATAAATTCCTATCAAAATGTTAGGAAATATGCGAGGGTGAGTAGATGCGATGTACTACCTTTGAGCACCAAGGATAGTATGAGGAGTCAGAAGAGACCACAGCATCCCTCAAACATGTCCACGTCCTCAAATAATGGTTCATTTCAAAAAACAGGCCTGATCAGTTGTCAGCATGGACCTTACACAACAATATTCACACTTATACCTTCAATCTCTGACGCAAGAACATTAAACAGTTCATTTTCATCATCACTTGGATCTGTGATATCACAATCTCTCTTGAGACCAAGCTCATTATTTGGATGCAGCAAGCATGTTATGAGGGATTTCCCCTCTTCTATTTGACTTTGCATTTCTTCAAAGTAGTCCATGAATGAGTATGTGCGGTCTCAATTGCCCCAGAGATCTGCGAGTGGATAATCTGCATTATTAGGGGATTCTTCAGCTTGGGAAAATGTCAAATGGGTAATGGCAGGCAGGGATCATCAGGGGGCATGGTATCAATGGAGATCAAAAGTTCAGTTTGCTTCTTGACAGGAGTTGCAAGGGTATTCATAGAAACATTGTGGACAAAAGTCTGAAAAGCTTGAAGGAAGCACTTGTGCTTTTTTGTTCCAAGGTGTTCTGAGACATGGTTGTGATGCATTGAACATATGACACTGGTAAACATCTTGTAGACTTTGCATTTGACTAGTCCTAAGATCGACACATTAAATACTAGACAAAAAAAAGTTTCATGCTCCATAGAGCAGCCAAAAAAATGTTTACATACCATTTGGATCAAGAAAATTGTGGTTCCTGCTATTGAATGACTTGGGCATCGGACTGTAGCAGTGATAGGCTGAATGCCCCAAATATAGGCCAGGAAGAGGAAGAAGATGCTATCTAGTATATAGTCAATGAAAAATTTGCACCATCATCTTGCTACCTGCATGAGGTTTGGGATGTTGTAGGAGCTGGAGGCTCTCTATGTCCATATACAGAGTTTTTCCCCTTTTCCAGCACCCTCTAGATTGTCCAACATGTCCAGCAATATTTCCATTGTCTTCTTTCTAGATAAAATCAGTAGAAACACTAAGAAATACTTACTAAACAACCAATCTTATCTCCACAGATAGTAAACCTGAAGTGAGGTGAAGAGAGTACTCTTTCCTGGTTGAATTGGCACTAGAAACAAGTATCAACTCATAGAAAGGGGTTGACTATCAGGCATGTGGTTTGTTCATCAATCTTCAATGAGGTTGAGGGTGATTGGGGTTTAGCAATATGTTGAGGGTCTGGTCCTCAGTTGGAGTGATATATGGAATATACAATGGGTAGTTGGGGAAATGGTCTAGACAACTATCGGGTTGCTAAAAGGGTACTTTGTAGCAACTAGGGTTACCCTCCTAAGATGTGCTCTTAATGACTTCCAATTAGCTCCAGTTGATTAAGAATGCTCAATTGGGTAGGTAGCATAAATATGCTTCATTCTCGCTACTAATTTACACACATCGCTTAAATACACAAAACAGTTTTTTTTAAACTGATTCTATTATGCACTAAGGAGTTGGCAATCAGCTTCAATGCTCAACTAAAACCCATTCCCAAGGTGCTAATGATCTATTAGGTCTCCCTACTAGCTGGAGATCTATTCTCTTTAGTTGCCCACTCTGGAGTTTTCTCTTTAAAGATATTCTAATTGTTTTTATTCTAAGGGATTCAGTATACTCCTAACTATGGGTCTAAGTAGTTCTATTTATAGCGTGGGAACTTTTCTACACAGCCTCTCTGTTTGTTTGTAGAGGAGTGCACTTGTGAACACTTGTTGGTTGAGATTTACTCAAGTAGGAACTTTTTTCCTAAAAGAGGAAACCTGCCAAATGGGGCTGAATCGCGCTCCTTATATAGTAATTTACATGTGGCTGTGCTACCTTCGGTTCTGAGGTGGCTGTGCCAAAATATGACTCATATTGACTCATCCTGTTAGAAAATGACTGAACACGACTATAGGGCAATTTGTACCTTTGCACATGATTTCTTGTTCTTTTCTACATGACATTGTTACCCATGATAGTGAAGATTATTTTCTTTACAGCCTTTGGTCACGTCCTTTGTAGTTATCTTATATGTACTAAGTCTTGGGTATTACCCAGACTATAAAACCTATACCCTTTTGGGAATGCAGTACCTTTTTTTCAGCTCAATTTTACGATTCTAAGTCTTTCTCCCACCTCATCCAAAACCTCATCATATTTCCCGCTCGTATCCAGTCCTTGTCCTTGACTGGAAATTCACTTTGTCTACCCAGATCTCTTTATTTTGACCAGATTCATCCAGATCGACTGTTTCGCCTGTGGGAAAGTCTTTGCTCACCCTTCTCACCACTAACATACCTCAGGCCCCTTGGGACGAGTCTTAGCTCACACCCACCCTATGTCTTTGCTAGTTTTTTCCCTAGCTTCCTTTAGGGTCTAACACCCCCTACACTAACCATTTGTTTTACAATTGGAGTCCACCATGAGGGGTTTTGATAGGTTGACAAGAAGGTTGCTTAGACCCACTCCAGAGTGATTAGAGATTGAAAATCTCCTAGTTGATTTCCACCATCTTGAACTCTCTACAGAATCCGAGTTTCTTATCCCAGTTACTCCAGAAAGAGCTCAACACAACCAGTTTCACTCTTTCATTTCCCCACATTCTGACTCACCCTTTATTCTGGGTGCTTTTATTCACTTAACCCCACAGCAAACTCCTTTCTCCACTTAGTACCATTCGCCCACTTCAGTTCTCCTCTCTCTATTAACATCTCTCTCCACTTCTGAGTCATCTTTGCTTTCGTCTTCATTACTTAACCTGATCCCATCTCTTTCTTTATTTTTTCTGTTTGACTTCAGTACCCATCCTTCCAAACCCCATTCAGAACAGCCTTCTCCACTACGTACTTCTTCCTCCTCTATTTTATTTCCCATTTTACTGCTCTTCCCAGCCTTACCCAATCCTAACCTGATTATTCCATCCACTAATCCTTGACAGAATCCACCCTTACCAATAGCATAGCTGATCCAAATGCGGCTTCATGGAACTCCTAATGTTCTGAAATTTGATGAAAAGTTTCCCTCCGAGCTCCTTTGATACTTAAAAGACATTGAATACCTTGGCAATGCTACCATCCTTGATGAAGTGAGAAAAATAAAAGTGGCTCTTCAGTATGCCACACTGGATGAGGCAGAGTTGTGGCAGACTCTTCTGGAAGCAATGGCTGCTCCTGTGGATTGGGATGCATTCATTGTAGCTGTGAAGAAATTGTATCCAGGTTGCAAAGGTACAAACTGCTGTTATCAAGCTGACATTCAATACCTCATCCAGAACTACCAGGCAAAGCAAATGTGGAACAGGAATCAACTTGGAGAGTATATCCAGGTGTTTCAGAAAATCTCTACATTACTAATTGCCAACCGGAAGCTAGCTGAGGTGAAGCATAATATGCTCTACCTTAATGGATTTTCATCTGCTCTGCAACAAAAAGTATGGAAACGTTTACTAATCACCAAACAGGATATCCACCTGGATGACCCCTATCCAATGAGTGACATCATCACTGTCGCCGAGTTCCTCCTAACAGGATCGGCCTTTTGTTTATTCTTACTAGCTCGATCTTACGATTCTAAATCTTTCTCCCAACTCATTTAAAACCTCGTCATCTTTCCCACTCATATCCTATCCTTGTCCTTGACTGGAAATTCACTTTGTCTACCCAAATCTCTTTATTTTGACCAGGTTCATTTGGATCGACTGTTTCACCCATGAGAAAGTCTTCACTCACCCTTCTCACCACCAACCTACCTTAGGCCCCTTGGGTCGAGTCTTAGCTTGCACCCATCCTGTGTCTTTGCTAGTTTTTTTCCTAGCTTCCTTTAGGATCTGACATCCCCTACACTGACCATTTGTTTTACAATGTAAAATGTTCTGATCCCTTCCAAGCAAACAGGGAATGGAGATGAGGCATATCATGTCAGTATTCCTATGGAACATTCTATATACATGCGATCCAGCCAAAGAAAGCCCCTTTATTAAAATTGCCCTGGGCTGAACAGAAACACTTCAGACTATAAAAACTAGTGTGCATCCTGCCCAGGTCTTCACGAGTACACTTCTTACTGCTTGTATATTCTCTTATTTCAATCTCACGTTCTTCATGGCTGCTATCCTCACTCCTTTCTGGATATCATCTCTCCTCCCTATTCCTAGTGAGAAGGTGTGGTGTGTCTAACCTTCTTGCATTGTGTCTTACCTCTTTCAGGCCACAGAGGCAATTGCTGCCTTCTCATTATACTCCCTTCTAAGCCACCCTCTCTGAAGAAGCCTTTGCTCGATGACAAGAAGCACTCCATCTCTCCTGATTCCTTGATTGACAATCCCAGCTCAGAAAAAGACGAGTTTGAGGTGCTTCATGCAAAGTTCATTGGTGAAGTAGATCTTTCTGAATGTAAGTACTCTCCCTCATGTCATACTCATTTATTCTTTGTATAGGTGAAGAGCCACTCTTGAAAGTGTCCAGGTGCCAGTTTGTTCTTTTCTTTATATAGTACCATAAAGTTAATATCCCCCTCAGTATCTTTCATTGATACAAATTTATATGCCATCAGATATGACAAATGTACAAGAAAGCGGAAGCATCCTTCTAAACCACAGAGGAGATGGACCTCTCAAAGGACCTTCATCATAGGAATACTCATTTGAATGACAATGAACAACAATTTATCTCTTGCATACTTGTGTTCTTTGCTGTTTTAGATGGCATTGTCAATGAGAACCTCGCCAGGCGATTCTCAAATGAGGTCCAAGCTGCCAAGATCCATTGTTTTTATGGTTTCTAGATAATGATGGAGAACATTCATTTGGAGACATACTCTCTTCTGATCGATAGCTATATCAAGAACCCTGTGTAGTGCAAATACCTCTTCAACATGATGAATGCCATTCCTTGCATCAAGCACAAAGCTGACTGGACTCTCAAATGGATTTTGGATCAACATTCAACTTTTGCCACATGTTTGATTGCTTTTGCTGCAGTTGAAGGCATTTCTTTTCCAGTTCCTTCACTTCCATATTCTGGTTGAAGAAACATGGCCTAATGCCTGGCCTCACATCTTCAAATGAACTTATTAGCCATGATTAGGGGATTTACACTGACTTCGTGTGCTTACTCTTCAGCCACCTCAAGTGGTGCCCCCATCCAGACATCATTTAGCAGATTATTACTGGAGCTGCCAAGATTGAGTAGGGGTTCTTGGCTAGTAAGATATTTGAAAACACGATATGCTATATTGAGCTTTATTCTTAGATGCATTGCCTGTGGCCTTGATCAGAATGAATGCCAAGCTCATGTGCCAATACATTGAGTTTGTCACTAATCGACTATTGATTTCATTGGGGAATGAGAAAGTGTATAATGTAACCAGCCTGTTCAATATTCATGGATATGATTTCCTTGTAAGGTAAGACTAACTTCTTTGAAACATGAGTATTTGATTACTCAAAAGTTGAACTACAGTGAGGTGCAAAACCGTTGCAATGTCTAACCCCAAACCGGGGCGCGAAGCGCCCCGCAATCACTTGTGGGAATTTCACTTTGCTTTGGTGGGAACAAATAAAGTACAAACCCTTAGCTACAACTTTGTCCCCAGGGTCATGTGATTTCGCTTACATACTGCAAAGATACATCCATTTCAAAACATCAATACTATTGCAACAGTTTTGCACCCTTTGCTCATTACATTGAAATCAAGTGTTATTTGGTTATGTTTGGTCATACAAACAAACATACACATATTAGAAGCATGTCTGAGTTTAAAATAGTTCACACGCATCTTTGTTTCCAACCACAACCATCATGAGAACCATCTCTTCTACTCAAAAACAAACCATCCTCTCTATGCTTGATGCTGGCCAATCTGCTCACTCTATTGCATCCACTACTGGTCTTAATGTGTCTACCATATCCAGATTACGCTCCAAAGAGCGTTCTGAGCTTCAAAAAGTTACTGGAGGTCGTCCATCCAAGCTTTCCTCTGCCAATATCCGGCATGCCGTTCGTCTTATCTCCTCTGGAAAGGCAGAGAATGCTGTTCAGGTGACCAAGGCACTCACCAATATAGTCAACCAGCCTCTCTCTACCTCCACAGTGCGCAGACAGTTGAGGAAGACAGGTATGAAAGCTGTGGTCAAGTCCAAACGGCCTCTCCTTTCAGCCAAGCATCGTAGGGCTCGTCGAGACTTTGCTTATGCTCATAAAGATTGGACTCTGGAGGACTGGAAGAAGGTAGTATGGTCTGATGAGACCAAAATCAATCGCCTAGGGTCAGATGGGCGCAAGTGGGTGTGGAAAAAGGCAGGGGAAGGGCTAAGTGATAGGCTGGTGGAAGGTATAGTGAAGTTTGGAGGAGGTTCTTTGATGATGTGGGGCTGTATGACTTGGCAGGGAGTTGGCTATGCTACCAAGATTGATGGTAGGATGGATGGGGACCTTTACCTTCAGATTTTGAAGGATGAACTGCTCAATTCTTTGCAGTTTTATGGTCTTGATCCTCCTGACATCATCTTTCAGCAGGACAATGACCCCAAACATACTTGCAAAAAGGTGAAGGATTGGCTTCAGGAGCAGGATTTTCATACTATGGTATGGCCTGCACAGTCTCCTGACCTCAATCCCATTGAGCACCTCTGGGGTTATCTCAAAAGAAGACTAGCAGATCATGATTCCTCTCCTAAGGGAATTCATGAATTGTGGGAGAGAGTTCAGGTTGATTGGGAGGGGATAGCAGTTGAAGAGTGTCAGAAGTTGATAGAGAGCATGCCTAGAAGGATTGAAGCAGTTATCAAGGCAAAGGGAGGCTATACCAAGTACTAATATACCCTGGAAAGCAAAAGGTGCAAAACTGTTGCAATGGTATTGGTGTTTTGAAATGGATGTATCTTTGCAGTATGTAAGCGAAATCACATGACCCTGGGGACAAAGTTGTAGCTAAGGGTTTGTACTTTATTTGTTTCCACCAAAGCAAAGTGAAATTCCCACAAGTGATTGCGGGGCGCTTCGCGCCCCAGTTTGAGGTTAGACATTGCAACGGTTTTGCACCTCACTGTATGACAATCAAAAGAGCAAGATGATTACTACCAAGGCCTTGTGAGTATCTTGATATTGATGTTCTTATTCCCTCAAACTCATCATGGCAGTGAATAGCTTATTAGACAAAGACCTCTAAGCTTACCTTTTCATTGTCCATTGGTATATTATTTGAATATAGCCTTACCCCATTCCATGACATTCCGCCTATATGACCATGATGATGAACAGCCCCTTGGATGATGATTCTTGTTCTTGTATGATATATGTACACACTATCTCATTCCTGTAGACTTATCATATTTGTACTGTCATTACATGCTATATTGATTACATGCAATACCACCTCCAGCGACCCAGAAGATTGATGATATTCAAGCTCAAGTCATATGATTCAGTCATCACTTCTATCATATTGTTCCAGTCAACCATATCATCAACAGAACGTTGTCCCTTTTCAACCATGTCACCAATTACAGTCTTTGCTGAAACTGTTCGCTCTGATAACAGATGCATTGTTGAATCTATTTTTTTAAATATCCACTTCTCTGGCATTGTCATACTCCTTCCCTCCCATGTTGTATGTTTCTACATTGACTTTGACTTTCTTCAACTAATGAACATCCCAGCCAATTCAAGTAATCATCAAACTTCCTGAGGAGTTCGCCAAGCAACTCTATCCTGTCATTGGAGGAGAAAGCCCTCTTCCAAGGGATAAATTACAATGCAAATATGTCAAATTACACCCACCAACAGTAAGTTAAACCAAAATCCATGAATATACTGATTTGAAGAAACCTGTGTTGTAGAATATGTTGCCCTTTTTTCCTCTGAGAAGATGCTTTGACCATTAGAATGAACAACCCTAATACTACCTCTTGGATGAGGTCCAGTGCACTCTCCTGGGATTTGCCAAGGACATCAACAGGAACCACTCAGATCTTATGCAAGACTTTTTCTGGATGGTGTTTGTTGCGACATATCCATCTTTTCTGGGTGGAGAATGGGATATATGGGATGCACGCATCAACATGGACAGTACCTTCATTATAACATGACTTGGAGATCCCGGACTGTAGCAGCTAAGGGACTCCCAGATGTCCAATGCAGTTCATTAGTTTATTTTTGATGAACTAAAGGAAATTGTGGAACTTTTTTTTTCTATTGCAATCTGCTCTAGTCTGTAATGTTGTAGCTTTTAATATACTGCATGTGTCAATTATAATATGTTTCACCCTATCTCTTGCATGTCACACTCCAGCCATTTATTCTGCAGCTGCCACACAGCAGCTTTTATCTCATCTTTTGTACCAGCACATTAGTACATACAGTGGCTTAAATAAGTGTCCCAATGTTTGCATGTTTTCCACTAAAGTTAATATTTCCCAACACCTTCTAACCTGGGCCCTAACATATGAGTATATTAAATAAAGTACCTACCCTTGGCTTACTATGGATGCCAAGGTGAAGTGATTTGAATACAATCTGATGGAATGGCAGTCATTTCAAAATGACATGTCATTGGGACACTTATTTGACCCTGCATTTGACAATCATTATATCATATGTAACATGGATATTTGACAGCTATTGATGGTTTCTATGTTATCAAGCTGTGTAATTATATAAGTGACATAATTCCAAGCAATATAAATATCCTGTGTCCCACTTCAATTGACCTCACCATATCATAAAGTCCATTCCTACCCCTATTAGAGCTAATATTATTGTTTTTCCTGAATTTGATCTTTCTGCTAGACAGAGTGCATCTAGGGAAGTCCACTGTTGCCAGAGTTGAGATTTGAACCACTTTTGAGCCCTTTTGGATGAGTATTTAAATCATTATCCTATTGCAAAATACTACTCTGCTTAGAAATTTCAAAGTTTTTCATGCTAGAAAGCAAAGTATTCTTTAGAATGGACACATACTGCTCAACATATATCCTTCTCTTCACCTGTGCAAGTATCCCCACTCCATTCCAGCCCATGCATGTCCAAACCATTAAGGAACCTCCTTCAAACTTCACTATTCCCTAGATCTTCTTGTCTTATAAGGGCTTACTTCTCTTTTTTCAGACATATATCCTTTCATGTGATCCAATCCTATTGATTTTTGTCTCATCTGACCAAATAACTCTTGTCCAGCCCTCCACAGTCCAGTCCTTGTAGAAAGCAAAGTCTAGCTATTTCTTTTTATACTTGATAAACAAGAAAGACATCTTTTTCTTGACCACAGGCTCTAAAGGTACAGTTTTGAGAACATTGCAAAACTTGGGCATAAATAGAAGAGTATAGGACAGGATTTCTGAGATAGATGGCTTGGACTACATTGTTAATCTTTTCAAAGACAATACTAGAAACAATTCTTCTCTTGTTGAGGGAAGAAAGCTTGAAAAAACATCCTACCTTAATATTCTGCTTTTCTAACAGATCTCCTTGATGACTCTAGCCATGGTGGGCTTCCCTATATCAATCTTGGATGCAGTCTGTCTAGTAGAGAGATCAGATTTGGGAAGAACAATAATATTAGCTCTAATAGGGGTAGGAATGGACTTTATGATATGGTGAGGTCAATTGAAGTGGGACACAGGATATTTATATTGCTTGGAATTATATCACTTATATAATTACACAGCTTGGTAACATAGAAACCATCAATAGCTGTCAAATACCCATGTTACATACGATATAATGATTATCAAATGCAGGATCACATAAGTGTCCCAATAACATGTTATTTTGAAATGACTGCCATTCCATCAGATTGTATCCAAATCACTTCACCTTGGCATCCATAGCAAGCCACGGATAGGTACTTTATTTGATATACTCATATATTAGGGCCCAGGTTAGAAGGTGTTGGGAAATATTAACTTTAGTGGAAAACATGCAAACATTGGGACACTTATTTGAGCCACTGTATGTCCAATGGACATAGCAATGGTGTTTGCAAAACAAATAGTGTGATGTTACCATGACATTTCTGTTATCTGCTGACCAGACCTTTGTGTATGACATGTTGCAGAGATAGGTACCACTACAAGCCAAATGTTACATCATGGCTAATTGGTGCTATGAGTGACCTCAAATGAACCTCAGACATTCCAGGTTAACAAGATACACAATTAATGGTGCTTGACCAACAATCACTCAAATGGGTGTATCATGCTCTATTGAGACATGTTTGACATCATATATGGTGTTACAATCCTATTACTTTCTAATAGTGTATATCTCTTTTGCTTGGCTCGTATTACTCCCACCTTCTTAGAACTATTTCAGACCTATTGGATTTTTAGCTTATTTCTTGTAAACTCAATAAGTCCTATGTTTGTTCTTCTTTGACTCCTTCTTTCCTCTTCTCTCTCTTTCTTTAGACAGTGCTCTCCTCAGTCAATTCTCCTATATCGGTCTCATAGTTCCTTTCCTCCATTTAGTCCTAGCTGATGTGTCATCTTACCTCATCCTTCTCTGACCTTCTATTGTATTCCATGGTGATGCATCCCTTAGTACTTATAGCTGCCCACATATACTAGTACTCCTTACACTTGTTCTGTGCAATACTAGCATATTCTTGTGTCTTGACATCTGATTGACTCAAACCATCATCTATCTTCTTTTATCCTTTGAGACCACTGGACTCTTGACCCTCTGTTCTCGATAACTCTCTCAGACATTGTGTCTTTTCATGAGTATCTCCTGAGGAGTATTTTTATCTTGGTCTTCTCTTTGTATATGCTATACATAACAAAAGAACAAGTGTATCCTTTCATCCCTCCTATCTAGGAGCAGGACAACTCCCTCAGACAATATTTTCTCCGATCAAAGCCTTCAACGAAGCTACAGGCTTCCACCTGATCCTGAACAACACTCTAACATCAACATCGACTCCAAACCACCCATTGTAATCCCAGGACCTAGTATAGCTCAATGACACAGACCTCCTTGTACCCCAGCAAACCCTTTGATCAGTGAACCAACCTCTACTTCCATGTCTTGTGCCCCCACAAAAATTAAGGCAGCTCTTCCTGCTGATTTCTCTGGAGAACCTGCTGATGCCACACAATGGATTAAAGCCATGCATGCATACTTTGCCATTAATCCTGACCTATACAATCTCGATTCTCAAAAGATCATGACCACTTTGAACAAGATGAGTCAAGGATGTGGAATTTCATTCTCCAAAATATGGTATGACAAAATAGCTGACACCAACGTCCTCCCTCTAGACAAAACTTTTGACAAGTGCATGAAAAACTTTGAAGCCACTTTCTTTCCCTTCAATATCAAAATGACTGCCTGTCATGAACTCTCAAAACTTACCCAGAAATCTTTGTGTTACCCTGATAGAGTCATTGACAATAGGTTTCAGAAATATATCACCAATTTCCAGAACCTCTTGTTACGACCGCTGGTATTTGTCCCTATTTATCCTATATTTATCCTTATTTTTCCGGGCTTTCTACAAAGCATTTCACTAAATAGCCCCTATCATACGTGAACTCCTTACCACTCGTTCAACCATGAACATGTGACTATTTGGTCACCTGACATCACGTGCTATCACATGACGCCAGTGCCCACACTCACGTCACTTCTTGGCTGGCATGTGTACAGCCATACACAGCCACGCCACATGACATGCCTTATCTCTTATCTCTTATCGCTTATCTATGAGTCACTCCCTTATCTATGACTCATGCCGACTCATGCGCACAGCCCTATACCTCACGCCCTATGGCTATGCTTATCCATGCCTCATGTCACTTATCTCTGACTCACCATGATTCCTTATGACTCATGCCGCAGCCGTGCACTGCCTTATGACTCGTCATGACTCCGCTATGACTCGTATGCACTGCTATCTACTTTATATAGATACTGTATAGTACCAAACATGTACAAACCCTAGATAGTATATAAACCTCCAAGAGACTGCGACTGGTTTCCCCCCAGTCTTGTCCTCTTGGAGTTCTCCCATCGACCCATCTGCGCCTGACCACTAGGTTTACTAGTTAAACACCCATCTCAGCCTCAGGTAGGCCCTGGTGTTTCACCTCTCCTTCCAAGTTGGAATTACTAACGACATTACTCTTATTGACCAGTTCTTTCTTGGACTGGACCAACAACTTGCCACCATAATTCTCTTCATGTCAACCATCCTCACAACTATCAACAACTGGATCAACAAAACTAAAACTTTCCATGCATAAAAAATACACATTCTTGCCTTGAAAAGAGGCAAATTCTACACTTTTACCTGACCATCTCCTTCAGTCAGAGATTCCAACACCATGGACATAGATGCCATTACACTTTCAAAACTCACTCCCCAGGATGGAGTCAAATATGTTTGCAAAGGAAGATGTTTCCATTGCCGTAATACTGGACACAATGCCTCCTAGTGTAATAAGGTTAAAAACTTCTTCTCCAGACTCCCTCACCCACAAACTATCCATGCCACTGAGATCATTGCTCCTCCCCCTCCTTTCCAAATCCCTGTTGAAACTCCTTTTGCCCTTTCTACTTTTGTCAATTCCCTCAAGACTTAGGGGAAAGACAAAGACGAGATCTTACAAGTTCTTCAAATGTGCTATGATGAATTTGAACCCAGAAAAAAGGAAGTCTCCATCATAAATGTTAACCAGGATTTTTAAACCAGGAAGTCATATCAATGTTTTCTTTCTATGATCTTTCCCATGTACTTGTAGCACCCTGCAATGAACAAACTCTTCGTTTCCCAGTAAAACTACAAGTCAGAAATCAAATCATTGTCACCACTGCCCTCATCGATTCTGAAGCCACTGGAAACTTTATTGATCTAGGACTCTTCTCTCACATGAACTTTTCCATGCAACGTCAATGGAATCTTGAATAAGAAAAGCACTATTCTCTGGAAAGCCAAACCCCTAGTACATATCACTAAACAACCTGAATATATTGAATTAATGGTTGTTTCTCTCAAGTGTAAACAGATCATCTTGGGCATGCTCTGGCTTAAAATCTAAAATCCTCAGATCAACTGGAAGTCTCACATCATCTCATTTCCCCAGCTCTATCCCACCATTTCTTCCATTGAAGAATCTCCTCAATGTTACCTACTATGTTTACTTGGTCTTGATGTAGACCAAGAGATCTCCTCCTTTTTTTACTGAACAATATCCCAATGGGGTTGATGTGTCTTCAAGTGAGTACCTCCCCCAAGAACCAGAGGAGAAATAATCAACAAGAGAATACTGTCCACACAACTTGCCCAATAAAATAAACCACTCAATGTATCTCTCCCTTCTTGGTGTAAAGACTTTGAGGATGTCTTTTCTGAAAAGACTTATGATCAACTTCCTCTGCACCATTCTTTTGATCATACCATTGAACTAAAACCTTCCTTTGTCTCGAAGATCACCAAGGTTTATTCTCTTAACTCAAAGGAACAGGACACTTGCTGAACTTTCATTGAAGAACATCTTAAAACTGGACATATCCTATCATTTAAATCCCCTCAAGTTGTATCATTCTTCTTTGTCCCTAAGAAAGATGGTTCCCTTTGCCCTTGTTAGGATTATTATTACCTGAATTCCCACACCATTCATAATGCATACCCACTCCCTCTTATTCCTCCACTTATCAACCAAATGAAAAACTCCACCTGGTTTACCAAATTTGACATTTGCTGGAGATATAATAATGTTCGCATCAAGGAAGCTAATCAGTGGAAGGCACCCTTTATCACCCCATTTGGTCTCTTTGAACCTACTCTCATGTTTTTTGGCTTCTGTAATGTCCCTCCCACTTTCCAGACTTTTATGAATCACATTTTTGTGGATATGATTGCTGAAGGAATGGCTTGAAATCTATATGGACGACCTGGGCATCCATACCAATGGCAGCCTTACCCTTCATCATGAATGAACCTACCATGTCCTTCTTTGTCTTTGTGAACACAATCTTTCCCTTAAACTAGCCAAATGCACTTTTAATACTCTCCATATTGAATTTCTTGGTATGATTATTGGCCAAGGACAAGTCACTATGGACCTGATCAAGATCTCTGCCATTAGTGACTGGCAACCTCCCTCCTCTGTCAAAGGTGTCTGATCTTTCCTTGATTTTGCTAACTTTTATTGAAAGTTCATTCCCAACTTCTCTTACACTGTCACTCCTCTCACCTTGTTAATGTGGAAAGATCAACTTTGGGCTGGGACTTCCCTCCAACAATGCACCTTTAACTCTCTCAAGGCCACCTTCTCCACTACTCCTGTCCTAGCCATCCCTGATATCACTTATCTCTTTTCTATCATGATCAATGCCTCCCTCCTTGCAGCTGACGCAGTTCTTCTTCAAGCTGACACCAATGGTGACCTCTATCCTTGTGCCTACTTCTCTCGCACCTTCACACCTGCTGAATATAATTATGATATCTATGATTGCGAACTCCTTGCAGTCATTCTTGCACTTACCAAATGGCATTATTATGTTCTTGGCACCACTCATCCAGTCACCATCATCACTGATCACAAGAACATTTTTTATCTTAAGGATCCACAAACTCTCTCACTGCCAAGCTCACTGGTCTCTTTTCCTTCAAGACTTTGATATTTTGGAAGGTTCTCCCTGGAATCCAAATGGCTCCTGCCAACACACACTCTCATCATGACCATATAGATACCTCACACAACAATGCTGACACTTCTATTCTCCCTGACCCTGCCATCATTCATGCTTTGGACACTTCTCTTGCTATCCATATTTGAAATTCTTTATTCTCTGATCCTCTTGTCCTTCGTGCTCTCGCAAACTTGAATGATGGTTCTTCCCTGTTTCCTCATTTTTCTCTTTCTGATTGATCTTTTGATAACAGTTACCTTTATTTCACAGGTCATATGTATGTTCCACCCTCCTCTCACTTTTCTCTCCTTTATTCTGTTCATTCTTCTCCTCTCTCTGGTTATTTGGGCCGTTTTCATACTAAAGCTATCCTTGAACGTGATTTTTGGTGACCTGGCCTTTCTTCCTTTGTCTTATATTTTGTTGCCAGTTGTTTCATTTGTCAACAAAACAAAGTTCTTACCCATCTAACTACTCCGCCCCTTCTTCTGATCTCTTTCTTGTCCTCTGTCCCCTTTCACCAACTTTCTGTCAACCTCATCACTGATCTTTCCCTTTCTCATGGTTATGATTTCTTAATGGTCATGGTCAACCATGGCCATACAAAGGGGGTAATTCTTGCTCCCTGTTCTAAAACTATTGGTGCCAAGGAAGTTGCCCAACTTTTTTTCGATTTACTATTCAAATGTTTTGGCCTCCATGACTCTATCATCTCTGATCATGGTCCTCAATTTGCCTCTGCCTTTACCAGAGAACTCACCTGACTCCTCAAATATGATGTTCATCTTTCCACAGTGTATCACCCCCAGACTGATAGCCAAACTGAATGAACCAATTAAGAAGTTGAAATGTATCTCTGCATCTTTTGTTCCAATAACCCACATGACTAGGCTAATTTCCTAACTTCTGTCGAATTTATTCACAACTCCATCCCTCATAGCTCCACCAAACAATCCCTGTTCTCCCTTCTCTATGGCTATGAATCTCATGCATATTTCTCTTTAGGAAAAACATTCATTCCTACTCTAGAAAATCACTTATCTTCCTTGGAAAATGCTTGAAAAGAAGCCCTTGCTGCACATGAGCCCACACATCAGATCATGATATCACGTTCTTCTTGAAAGTTCTCCTTATAACAGGTAGAAAATAAGGTATGATTGGAAGCTACCAATCTTTATCTGGAATACCCATCCCAAAAACTTGTGCTGAAATGTCATGGACCATTTGAAATCTCTCAGGTCCTATCTCCCCTCATCTACTAACTTTATCTCCCTCTCACATGGAAAATCCATGATGTTTTTCACGCTTCTCTCTTATCTTCTTATCATCAGATAGAAGCACATGGTCCCTCCTTCTCCTAACCTCCTCTGGACCTGATTGATTCCAAAGAAGAATACAAAGTGGATCATATCATTTCCTACAAGGGAACATGAGGCTGTCGCTTGTATCTGATCACATGGAAGGGATACTCTTCAGTCGAAAATATATGGGAACCTGAAAGCAATCTCTGTCATGCTCCCTCTATCCTCTCCTTTGATAAATGGACTCATCACCTTTTCTAGGACTTCACTTTTCTTCTTCTTCTACTCTCATTTGGAAAGCAGCATCTCACCATGAAGTACCCCCTCAGTATATGTTCTTCTACAACTTTCTCTTGCTGAATAACCAATATGTCATTTCTTTCCTCCACTGTTGTGTTCTCATCATTACTTTCTTCTTCTGGACCTACTTCCCCCTTGTGTTCCAGATGAGTCTTACCTACCTTACTACCTATCTCTGCTGCCCATTTGCTCTACACTGCCATCCTTATAAACTTCATTCTCCTCTGCACCATCAAAACCCTCCCTCTCTATGAGGAAGACACTGTAATGCAGGAATTAGACCATCTTTTCCATGAAGTTTCTACTACTCAATGCTATTATTTCCAGTCTGCTCCCAGTAACCTTCCCACAGAATTTGGACTACTCCTTTGACTTCATTTGGATGCACTTCCCTGACATGTCTTGTCCATCCTTCATCTTTGTGGGTTTTACCAATACATCAAATGACTTTCCCCCTCTGTCATCTACTCCACCTTTCAACAATCTACCTCTCCCTTCTTATGCAGGATTGAGATCATTACCTTGAACAATTCCAGTTGCCTGTCATCCCTGACTCCCCCTCACTTGTTTCCATACCTCCTCCATCCAATGTCCCCTCTCTTGCCACCTGACTTTCCTCTCCCCCTCCTCCTTCCTCATTTTCATCCTCAACCATGGCAGTTGGAGTCAAAGATATCCTCTCTGATGAGGGAGATTGTCATAGAGTCAAAATGGAAGCTCTTCCTCATTATCTTCTGGATAAAAGTTACATTTTATTCCCTCCTACTTATGCCATGTCTCTTGTTCATCGACCTGCCTCCACTCTCACTAAGGGGTTTTGGTATCATCATTTGGATCACTATAGAGAGGATTGTCCAGACTACGTATGTCCCATCTGTCATCAATCTATCCTGGGTCACCCTCAGGCCACTTGCCATTGTACCCAATGTGACTTTTGCCATCAATGGGAACATGGATGCCATTTTTGCCCTAAGCGAATTTGTAAACATTGTAATCTACATGAGCATGTTGCAGATGACTGTGTGGTCAAGGTGCTTTCTCAGGAACAGGCCTGTGTCATTTTCAGGACTATAAACCATCCTCCTACCAACTTTTTCTAGCAGATTGTTTATCGAACCTGGGGTTTGATTATATGATGAGGATAATGTTACAATTATTTTCTAATAGGTATATATCTCTTTTGCTTTGCTCATATTACTCCCACTTTCTTGGGACTATTTTGGACCTATTGGATTTTCAGCTTATTTCTCGTAAATCCAATAAGTCCTACGTTTGTTCTTCTTTGACTCCTTCTTTCCTCTTCTCTCTTTTTCATCAGACAGTGCTCTCCTTGGCCAATTCTCCTATATTGGTCTTATAGTTCCTTTTCTCCATTTAGTCCTAGCTGACGTGTCATCTTACCTCATCCTTCTTTGACCTTCTATTGTGTTTCATGATGATGTATCCCTTAGTACTTATAGCTGTCCACATATACTAGTACTCCTTACACTCATTCTGTATAATACTAGCATATTCTTGTATCCTGATGTCTGATTAACTCAGACCATCATCTATCTTCTTTTACTCTTTGAGACCACTGAACCCTTGACCCTCTGTCCTTGATAACTCTCTTAGATGTTGTGTCTCTTTATGAGTACCTCCTGAGGAGTATTTTTATCTTAGTCTTCTCTTTGTGTACACTACATGTAACATATGGGATATACAAGGAATTTCCAGCATATGTGTGGTAAATGCCTTATTAAAATGGCCATGTAATGGAAACAAGGTCACATGGTAGCTAGGGGTCACATGATCACTTCATCTCACTGGCACTTAGCTAAGTAATCAGATAAATAAAGAGAAATCAAAGAAATAGTTTACTATGTACAAATGTGCAAGTGTAAGGGTTTGACTAGAGAGATTCATCAATATTTCAATAACTGGTAGGTGGAAAAATCTGAAAAAAATTCACTTCTCAGGTGACTGCTTTGCTATGTGCATGCATGAAACTAGTTTCATGCAGGTCACCGCTTGCATGCCACCAAATGTGATGATGGCAACAATGATGATATGCACTGGTAGCAATGATGGTAACACGATGGCTGCAACAATGACAATGACAACAGCGATGGCAATGATGGTATCACTATGCCCAGCGTGCCACCAGAAGCAATGATGACACTATATGACACATGCATACCATTATCCATGGAGGCATGTTTGAGCCATGGGGATCATCCAGATAGTAAGTGGCAAGGGGGCAGTAGGTCATAGTGTGGTAGTCAGGCTGGGGCATATTATTACTTAGTTGCTTAGATACTTGTTTTACTTGAATACTTGAAATAGATCATTTGCAAGAATGTGCACTTAAGTGCATAAATGCTGATAAGTACAAAAAGTGTATTTCAAGTATAGAGATCTGCTTAAAACACTCAAAATTTACTTGGACTGTTTAGGTAATCAGGCTAGTATAAATAACTTTAAGAGCCTGGATGGGAAGTGCACCTCCTGGATTTGAACCCAGGTTTTTTTTCTCATGTGACTAAGTCAAGATGCTGAGTGCTGATGTGCTAAGATGCAATTTCAGAGCAGCTCAGCAATGAGTACAGCCAGTAGAAGGACATATTGCAAAACTCCCACTCACCCTGCCTTCATTGTTGACACTGAACAATAGCCTCCCAAAGGTCCAATCAAACGTCTCCTCATGGGGGAAGAGGAAAACAGAGAGCCACCAACTCTCAAGATGACATCACACACTCAACTAGTGATGGAAATCAATCAGTAGGAAAATCTGAGCTGCCATCATCTATGCACTGGACTGTTCAAGACGAAACAACACTTATTGAGTTGGCATTATTGAGCAAAGCAATGATAAGAAACCGCAGCAATTTCAGGGGAGCATTTTGAAGTGGGGTGGCTAGCAAATTCCCTCTGCCCACTCATGGGAAGCCAAAGACGGTAGAGAGCTGCAAGGAAAAGTGGAAAAGGGTAATATCTTCTTCTCTTGTATTTACACTTCTGATCAAAGAATTTAAAGCTGAAAAGTATCCATGACATTGTTAATAAGATTGTACATACATCAGGACTCACATATAGCCTGGAGAAAAGAGTGGACATCAAGTTGGAAAGTCAGCATGTGTGGGACGAACTCATGAAGGTACATGCTTATTTCCTATGAACTATCTACTAACAATGAGCATCATGGACAAAATATAAAAGGCATAGCTAGATTTAAAAACAAGGGCTAGATTCACTGCAACAAAATGAACCTGTTGCTACCATTGAAGAGCAAAGGTACCCATAAGTTCACTGCCCAGGAGGCTCCTGCTCTTCCAGCAAGCATCTCTTCTGCCATATCTTCTCCATCCCTCACCACTTATCAAGCTACAAGCCAATTTGGTGAAGGAAGTAGTTCAAAGGGTCACGATACAATCAATACAATTGGGACAATCATACCAGCCACCATCACTTGGCCACCATCAGTTTCATCATCGTATATTGGATCTCCTTCAACAAGCTTAATCAGGCTATCATCAAGCATTCCTGCACACATCAATACATTGTATCCAGTCCCTTCACCACCTTCATTATCTCAGCCCTTTTCAATTTCGTCTTCATATGCCAGTTCCATCACAAGCTTAGTCAAACCATCTTCAAGCATCTCCACTCACATCGAGCGCTTGAACAAGCACAAAGCCGATGATGATGATATTTCCATGGTGTCAGCTGCTCGTGCATCAGCAGTAAGTGCAACTTCAGGAGCATCTACAGGTAGTCAAAAATGGCATGCAGTGTGTTCATCTCAAAATATTAATAGCCTCCACAAAGATCTCAGTGCCCTACAGTCCACTTTCCATGTGAATACCAACCTCATGAAATGCATCATTCAATCAAGCTTAACAAAATCTTCCAATCAATCATCTCACCTTGTATTACTCAATGCTACCATTGCTGCTGCCAAAAAAAGGAACACAACGAGAACAACACTCCTTGAACGTAACAAGGACTTTTTTTTATCAGATGAATTGGTTGTTATGTTTGATATTCTAGGAGAGAGTGCAGATTTTGTAGATGTATATCTTTTACTCACAATATTGCCCACCAGTACAGATAAAGTTCAGCATGGTTGATTGAGGAGAAGACTCTCCGAGGTAAAGCATTTGTCCAATGCTGCCAACAAATAGTTACAGTCACTCAGTTTGTTGTACTGTTAATATAATTCCAAATCTGTGTTGTTTTTGCTTTGATTGAAGAATATAGTACAAAACTGACTAACTACAAAGTATGCTGTGTGCTACGAATGAAGTCCAAGTGATCTTCCCAAAGATCATCTGCAATCTTATCCTGCTTGACTACCATTGCATTGTGTTCACCAGCTGTGTTGAAACCATTTGCCACCTCTCCATACATTCCTTATTCATCAGCTAAGCCTCCCACTAATGCCTGCACTGTGGCTTGTTCCACCTCATGGTTTCTCAAGTCCTTGGAGTCATAGTATCAAATTATGTTATGAACACAACAAAGTGCTGGGAGGATGCAAGCTTGTATGTCCATACTGTACTCAAGAGCAACCACGAGTATCCAAAACCACCATTTGAGAACTCCAATAATCCACTCAACAACATTTCGAAGTTGTGTGTAACGTAGGTTGAAGTATTCTTGGACATTCTTGAGTTTTTGGAACAAATATAAGCCATTAGATATGATGTAGTAGGTGTGAGGACGTATCTTATCTGTGCACATTTCCATTTGGGCAAATGATACCATGTATCACAGTATGACACCAGGAGCTAAGGACAAATTGGGTATCCAGCATCAGCAAGGTAGTATTTGCTGGGGGATATTGTAATGTTTGTCATGCAAGCATCATGGTAGACCGGTGCATAGGCCATGGATCTTTCCCACCCACTGAGGATGTACATAAATTCAGAGTTGAAGTTGCAATACACAAGGCAGTTTTGTGAGTGGAAACCTTTTTGGTTGTGAGTTGCCTCCCTCTCGGCTGCTAAGGAAGTGTAGGCAATGTGCATTCCATCAATTGCACCAACAGTGTCTTTGAAAAATGGGTACACAGTGGAATCGTCAGCAATGTGAGAAGGGGTGGGATCATCAGCATACAATAATCAAATATATTTTGTGTAGATTCTGGGCAATGAAAAGGCCACTAACATCTTGCAGAAATATTTATAAGCAGTTGTTAGTTATCTTGGGGTGAAATGAAGGGGAAAAAATGGGCATACCTGGATATGGTGTCATTAGAACACTGAAAGCACTCCCCAACATGCCTGCATGACAGGCCAGTTACACAGGTATACAGAAAAATATCAAGTTGCTTCTCAAGCATAATGTGTTTTGAATACATGAATACATGGGATGAAAGCTCGTTGATGAGCTGACTGAAAATGTCCTTTTAGACACTCAATTCACAGTGAATCAGATCAGGATGGCCATTGGAGTTCCAGAATCCATATCTTCCCCATTAGGATGGATGTATGGTACAGAATACACTGTGCTTTTTCAATGGCCACTATGATTGCCCAAGTCATGAGAATGATGGCTTTCAGCATGACCTGACCCATCTGCTGGTTCTGGAGGAGGATAAGCTGAAGCAAATGGTTAGCACTTTTGTCAGTATTATCATTGAAACCAGAATCATGTTGAGATGTATCCAAGTCACTATTCCTGTTGCTGTCAAGCATCTGGAATGGTATCTAATCAGAATAGATGGTATTTGATATCAATCATATATGGTTCAGGCAGAAAGTATATTTGACACTCTGTTTCAATTTCTGAAAGGTGAAGCTGTCGGGCTTTTATGAAAGCCCTGTCCAGGTTCATTTACCATCCAGGCTCATAGGTGTGTGTAGTTTTAGCTTCACAAATCCATCTTTCATGCCTGTTTCTGTCCAGCTATGTCACTGCTTTCATATTCATAACTCCACCACAAAAAGTGCAAATTTGTAAGATGCTCTGAGATGCAAATGTCATATGATGTTAGAGGTATTTGCTTGGCCCAACACTATTATTTCTAGGATCCTCTTGTTATTCAATCTCAAAAAGTGCACTTTGTGCTCAAATAGCTGCTTAGCCATGGATGACTGTGAAATGGATTGTCATTCTACTGACTCTGACAATCGAAGAGATTCACTCCCCAGATATGCTTAATCACACCATATAGCATTAGAATGATCAGACATGATATTTCATGTGACATGAGTGTCTGTCAATATATTGAAGGGTCACTTTATTAATAATAGCATTTCGATTGTATCTATGGTAATTGGATACACTGAAGCCCATAGGGACACTGACCAGAATTTAAGGTAGTGAATACAGATCAGGTACCACATGGACATGGACTAGAATTTGTTGTTGCAATGTAACAAGGTGAAAAATGTGAGGCAAGAAGCACGCCATGTTGGACTGTAAACGAGAGCAATGGCATGGAAAATGATCTGCAAACAAGGTAAGGGAAAGTGTTAGACCTGAAGGATTAAAATACATGTTACAGTAATGCTTTATTTCTTCCTCCTCATTACCCTGTGATATGCCTGGGGTTCTTGTTTTTCATCTGAGTTTACCACCACAGCCTTTCTCTTCCCCCTTTTAATCACAGCCTTCTTCTTCTTTGCTTTCTCTATGTTGTCTTCAAGGTCGGAAAGCTCACTTAGTTTGGGTACATCCTTGCGACCATTGGGTGTCGAAGCAGTAGCTGGGACTGAATGATTAGAAGGGCCAGGATCAATCACTCAAAAAGGAGTACATGAAGTGAAAGTTGCCATATCAGTTCATTGGATATCTCTGACAGGCAAAGTATAAGTCGTAGTTAGGGCGCTTTCCTTCTCGGTAAAGGCAAATGAGATATTAGCTGAAGGAGATGGATCTGCCTGAATAGTAAGAGGACTTTTGGATATGCAAGTCTTGGGGAAGGGGAGAGAAGATTGAACTGGCAGGTTCCTGCTGGCTTGAACTGCATCTGATGAAGATGTGTAGTCTCTGGAAGATCTAGTGAAACTATTAGCATCATTGGTGGAAGCTGTGGTTGCACATGCAGTAGCCTGGACTTGCATTTTCAACAGTAATTCAGGCTTGGAATCCTTGTCCTCATCTTTGTCATCATCTTCATTTTTACCAAGGTCCCTCTTTCAACTCTTCTTGTCTTTAAAAAGAAGCCTTGTAATAACCAGTTAGCAGACTACTAGAAGTGATAGAAACAAGTACCTACATGTTATAGTGCTTGAAGAGACTGTCTTTCCATGTGACATCCTCGCATTCATTAATTAGGTCCATCAAACCATAGTAGTATGTGCAGTAACTAAAGATTCCATCCTTTTCCGTTCACTGGCTCTTGGAGCTGAAAGCAAAGTGAGCCTGGATAAGAAGTACCAGGATTAATGACCTATCAATAAAGTACAAAGTACTCATCAGAACAGCAGCATAAGTGAGGTGTGCACTACCTACTTGATCTATAAAGTTAAGTTCTGAGTTGTTGGGCTTTGATCCACGAGCTTTACCACCCATACCAGTTGATGGACCAGTAAAAATATGTCTCATAATCTGCAGTGAGACTCTGAGTCACACAAGAATCATGAGGTGACACCACTTACCCGTACAATGTAAAATCCACAAAGAAACCCTTCAAACAGGTTGTCTATATTGAAATTGTGACTGTTGTCTTCCCATAAGAACACAGGGAAATTAGTGGAGGTTATCTTGATCTTTCCACTTTCAAGCTTCTTGCGAGTCCTAGTGTCCATTAGTACATATATGTGCTGTATGAAAATTTGTACTTACTCGACAGGATCCTTGATAAATACTGCCACAGAGCACATGGAACACAGATATCCAGTGAGGACAGGATGGTTCAGTCCCAACTGGGAATGTGAGGCACCAGGAGGGATTGGTGGGTTGAGAAAAGCAACACTTGAATTTGATGTTACATAGGCTGATAGTTGGTCTCGTAATTTTCCTACATCACTGCTTCTCACCTCATTTATTGTCTTGTTTATCTGGGAAATGATAACCATATCAGTTATGACTACAATAATGCCCTACAGTATATGTACATATACTCCCCCTTTTGGCCGCTTTTTTAAGCTATGATGATCAAGAAGGATTGCAGATTAAAGCTTTCATCCCTGAAACAAGACGAAGCAGCAGTGCATACATATGTTTATGTCAGCTGATTGTTTTAGCTGAACTGGAGGGCACAGTTGATAAAATATTGATGCATATACTAGTAGTATGTGCTTTGCACTCACTATTCACTCAAGCATCGGTTGCAATGCTCTCACACCTCCTCATCCTCCAATTCACTCAACTCTCCATTTTCAACAGCTTCCATCTGCTTGACAAGCAACACGATATTAATGACATTCTTGATAGTGCACAATTGCACGTCCTGTCACCTTGCACTCTGCAGGGTCCACCCCTATGTCACTATCTGACTCAAACCCTGAGTCAGATTTGTCACAGTTGTATTGCTCGGAGTCGGTGCTGGGTTTTCTTGGCGAAATATCAATCAAGTCTAACCGAGCCACATAAATACTTACTTTTTAGATTTAAATGCATGTTTCTTCTATTTCCTGGCATGGCCATCAGGTGTTTGAGAGTGTTTTTTGCTGCTGGATGTCGACGTGGAGGATAGCATGATAGTAGTTAGAGGTCAAGATAGGGGTGAAGCAGAACTAATTATGAGAAAGTAGTAATGATCAATTTCAGTATCTGCCAAGTTGTGACTCATGGGCACCAGCTGGCAGTACACTCATCATAATACCACCATGATACTGGTTCCATGAAAGCAGAAGCCCTGGCACTTCATGGCTGACACAATAAATATCCTTAATTCACCTCCCAACCTCCCTTATGGTTTTTATCTGCATTGGATGTGCAAAAACCTTCCAGACGTAGCAATCTCTGAGTGCTTATAAAGCTCAATGCAAAGCCAATAAGACCATCACAGCTAACATTCACTCCCAACACCATTGACGTCAAAGCCATAGAAAAACTAGGAAGTACAGGTGCACTTCACCAAGTTCTGAGTCTAATGTGTCAAAGCCATCAGACTTGGACTCTTTGCAGTATGCTGTGGGCTCTCTAAGTCCCCATCTATCCTTTTCAGAGAATGTTGATGAGTTTCAGACCCAGGTAAGTCGTCATGATGAAGTCTAACCTGATTAGAATAACTTATAACCATAAGGTTGATGTGGTTCCTGATCCTGTATCTCGTTCTCAGACTCCTCCCCCAGCCATTTCTGCATGTTCTGGATGGTGCATTTGCCTCCCTGGATGCTTCCATAACTTTGTATCTGAGGGGGAGTCTCTTGATCTTTCCGAAGTACCTTTCTATTCACCATCTCCAACATTGCATTGTCTTCAATTTCAAATGGAATCCAATATGTTTGGTCTCTTTTGTATTTACCTAGAGAAACCTACACACAAACCTGACTCCAACCTGTTGGCCATAGTTGAGGCATCCACCCTCCTTCAGGCGACAACTCAGTTTGCCAATCTTTCCAACATTCTTCCCCCCTTAGATATCACTCATGAGAACCTTTTCTCTGCATCCAGTAGTCCGACAGCTGCTCTTCTCACATGTTGACAATATTCAAAGTCATCCTCAAAGTCCAAGGATGAGTTCAATCGCCTCTGGACATATTTCACAGATCCTTGATTTAATTCAGCCGAGAAACCTGACTTCTTGCATGATTGTGAATATTGGCTCATTAGCAAGTATCTTCAAAACAAGTCTAACCCCTTTTGAGCACAACATGGTTGAACTCATAGCTCTATTACAATTCTACTCATCAAAGAAGGCACCTAGTATCTCTTTGAAAATAATCCAGCTCTCCTGATGGTCACAGTCAACAACATTCTTCATTGCCCACTCATTGACATTATAAAGTCTATCTTTACTGACAATGTCTTTTCCTCTTTCCACTTCATACCTTTTGATCAATATTGGACCACTTCTGATGGACATCAGGTTTGCATCTACTTCAAGATGTATACATCCACAGATGGTGGCAGCTTACAAGAAAGTGAATCGCTTGCCAAGAACTGCAGATGATGACTATGAGCATGTGATCATCCTGCTCATGGTCTGGTTGGATGTAATTCAACTTGCTAATCTTGGTGACACATCTCTCTGGCCGGTGTACCTCTATTTTGGTAACCAATCCAAGTATATTCAAGAGAAGCCAACATTTAGGGCATGCCATCATGTGGCATACATCCCATCAGTAAGCCACTCATATCTTGATTCATAACATATGTTTACTAAGCAGCATCACACTAGTTGCCTGACAACTTTCAAGATATTTATACTCAGGCCCATCAAGAAGCATCAGCTTGTGAGATGTACACATACTTCAAATGGGAACTGATGCAAGCCATTTGGAAACTCCTTTTGGACAGAAGGTTTGTTGAGGCATACAAGACAGGATTGCTAATTGAGTGTGTTGATCATGTTGATCATCATTTTTTTCCCCATTTCTTCAGTTACTCCACTGACTATCCTGAAAAGTAAAGATCATATTCATCATTCATGTCACCAGTAGCTAATTAGGGTGTTACTAAGAGTTCTATTGTTATGTATCAGATACTTAGGAGAATGCCTATGTCTGCTGTAAAGGTGATAGTGAGTTCTAGGGGTGTCAGTACCCTAAGGAAAGCTAGGAAAAACTAGCAAAGACACAGGTGGGTGTGAGAAAATACTCATCCCAAGGGGTTTGAGGTAGGTTGTTAGTGAGAAGGGTAAGCAGAGACTTTTCCACAGGTGAGAAAACCAAATCTGGAGGAATCTGGTATGGAGACCACAAGTTCCCTATGGCTGCATATAGAGTTTTTCCCCTATTCTAGGTTGTCTCCTGCATCCATCAAGCCCCTATCCATGTCCCGTGCCTTCTCAAATGGGTCTGTACCATTTCCGTACATTTCCGTCTACTTTTGTAATTATCTGGGTCAGCATTATTTTCTAGGCTAACCGGAACTGACATCTAATGTCGTGACCTTGATCAGCCCTTCATTATATTCGCTTCCCGTCCCTTTTTCCTTTCTTTATTTGAGTTTCCTTTTGACTGGCGCGTATGTTACATCACTGGGTTTGCCTAGAGCACAATCATTCGATCTAGATTCTTTGACATTGTTCCCGACATAGCGGTACCGTAGCATGGCCTGTAGCTTTTTCCAGGTACAATTACTACTTTTTTCATACAGTCTCAAGCGGTATTACTACTGTGAAGGGGTGAGTAGCATTTTCGTTACAGCTTTCGGTTACTATCGGGATGTTTCCTTTTTAGGAAAAGGTCTTGGATGTTGCCTGGGACTATAAACCTCTGTACTATAGAAAATAGAACATCTCCCTTTTTGGCAGCAGTTTTTCATCATTCTCAAGTCTCTCCAACCTCATCTTCAACCTCGTCACTTTCCACTCATACCGGGTCCTCATCCTTGACCTGGATTTCAACCTTGTTGTTCCAGATTTTGTTGCTTCTGCCCGGATTCCTCTGGATTTGGTTTTCTCACCCGCAGGAAAGTCTCTGCTTACCCTTTTCACTAACAACCTACCTCAAACCCCTTGGGACAAGTATTCCCTTGCACCCACCTGTGTCTTTGCTAGTTTTCCCTAGCTTTCCTTAGGGTACTGACACCCCTACAACTGACTATCACCTTTACAACTGGAGCCCACTGCGAGGGGTTCTGATAGGTTGATGAGAAGGTCGCTTAGATCCACTCTAGAGCGATTAGAGATCAAAGATCTCCTAGCTGACTTCCACCGACTAGAACTCTTGACAGACTCCGAGCTCCTTGTTCTGGTAACACCTGAAAGAGCGCAACACAACTGGTTTACCTCTCCTGCCTCATCTTTCATTGACTCACCGTTTGTCCTGGGTGCCTTTATCCACTCAACCCCACAGCAGACCCCCTTTTCTGCCCAGTACCATTCACCGGCTTCGGTTCCTCTCTCACCTTTAACCTCCTTTTCCACTTCCACTTCATCCCCACTTTCATCTTCGGTAGTTAACCTGACCCCTTCTCCATCCTTATCGTTCCTTTTTGACTTTAGTATCTGTCCTTCTGAAACATCTTTCAACCCCCGTTCTCCTCTACCTACTCCTTCATCTCCTTTGTCCGCCTCTTTGGTCCTATCTCCCCTTCACCTTCTTTCTCCGGTTTTACCCGAACTGAATCCAATTAAACTGGCTAACCCGGTCAACCCACCTGCTAACCCCCAACAGATCTCACCATTACCAATGGCACAGCCAATCCAAATGCCGCTCCGCAGAACCCCCAATGCTCCGAAATTCAATGGGAAGTCTCCCTCAAAGCTCCCTTGATACCTGGAGGATATCAAATACCTTGGCGACGCTGCCGCCCTCGATGCAGCAAGAAAGATACAGACTGCCCTTTGGTATGCTGCCCTAGATGAGGCAGAGTTGTGGCAAACTCTGCTGGAGGCAACTACCATCCCCACGGATTGGGATGCCTTTGTCACAGCCATAAAAAAATTGTACCCGGGATGTGAAGGTACTAATTGCTACTGCCGGGCGGATATCCAATACCTAGTACAGGATTACCAGGCTAAGCAAATGCACAACCAGGATGAATTGGGAGAGTATACCTGAGCCTTTCAGAAAATCTCCATGCTATTAATCGCTAACCAGAAATTAGCAGAGGTAGAGTGCAATATGCTGTACCTAAACAGATTCCCAGCTGTCCTCCAACAGAAAATAAGAGACCGCCTGCTAATCACTAAATAGGATGTCCACCCAGATGACCCTTACCCAATGAGTGACATCATGACCATCACTCAGTTCCTCCTTACAGGTTCTGCTTTCCACTCTCCCATTGTACCTGCACAATCCACCTTTGCCACTCCACCCACATTCGTCGCCCCACACCAACAACAGCCTGCCTACACACCAGCACATCAACTGAATCCGACACCTTTTAACCCATCATTCAACCTGGCTACCGGAATCAAGGTAAAGTCAATGCAGGCGATGCAACCTCAGCCCCTGTGCAAATTCTATGCAGGGGTGGGCCATTTCACTCACATGTGTGCTCTCTGCAAAGAGTACCTAACCTCCAGAAAAGTGATTCGAGGACCCGATGGCAGGCTGTATATACCTAATGGATCCAAGATCCCATGCATAACAGGTGGCTGGTGTCTTAAGGATGCAGTCAATTTCACATTGGGAGCTGGGCAGCCAGGCCCATCATCATCTTCAGCTAACACTTCGGCAGGTTTCTCCCGCAACTCGCCACCTCATATTATGGCTGGTATCTTATCTGCCGTGTATCCAAAAATACCCATGGTACTCGACATCGATTCCTTAGTATTCATCCTCACGCAAGAACTGGAATGCGACCCGGAGGAGGCTGACCAGGACTTTGAACTGTATTACACACAGGCATGGACTAATTTCCAAGCAAATAGGGCTGCAAAGGACAAAGGCAAGCGTGTTTGCTTCGACGGGGTGCAGATGCCTCCTCGCAAGTGGACAGACCTGAGAGTGGCTATGGTGTCAGAGGATCTCCTTTCGCCCAAGCTTCAAAAATCTTCCCGGGTCGGGCTGCCATTGACATCACCCTGTTCCAACTCATTGACATCAGCACCAAGGACTGAACTATGCAATACAGTCACCCCTGCATCATCATCAGCACAATCTGGACCTGACCCTGCTCAAGCCAAAGAATCTAGTAATCCCCCTTCGCGCATCCCTGTCACTAACCAACCCTTTGTCCCCTCCGCACAGTTCAAGTATTCATTCCCACTCGAGGACGAGGAAACCCCACAATGAGTACTGGATCGGGTACTGGGCACCACTGTCCCGGTACCAGTGAAGGACTTGTTCACAGTGTCCCCCAAGTTTTGAAAGCAGTTCTGTGACCTTACCACAGTCAAACGAGTAACGAACCTATCTGCTAACACAGCACAGGTGAACGAACTATCTGGCCACAACCCTGATGCTGTCGGTCGAGACTATGGTGATCAGGTACTTAGGAATGATGATGGTCTCATCATCACACATCACAGTCTACCCCTGTGCACGGTAGAAGCAAAGATTGGGAGTATAGGACATGTCATTCGCAGCATTCTCGACTTGGGTTCGGAGATCATAGCCATGCCCAAACAGATATGGGAGGACCTCGGGTTACCGATCAGGTCCGACCATACCATGAAGATGTCCTCAGCCAATACTAGCATCGACACCACCATTGGGGTTTTAGAGAACCTTGCTCTGGACTTCGGCACAGGCAAAGTAATGGTTCAGATACAGATCCTAGCCAAAGCCAAATTCGATCTACTGCTCGGGTGACCATTTCACTGCCCTATGAGTGTGACCACTGTCAACTTTCCCGATGGGTCACAAACCATCACTCTCCGTGACCCCAACTCTGGCAAACAGTTCACGCTACCTACCCGACCATGGACGGAAGGATGCCCGTGCTGCTGTGAGAACAAGCAGTGCAATAGCCACCAATCGGTGGTGGAAATGGGTTTTTAGACTTTGATGATCCAACTTCCGTTTGGGGAGATTCCAATTGCCTTTCCGTCTCATCCATGTCTCATCTGTTTTTATCTGCTCTTGATGAACATTTTGCCCCATTATTTACCATATCTCCTCCGTATACTCGCTTACCCCCATTGACCGCCGGGCCTATTCCCCCTTCTTCTGACTATGCATTTCTTTCTTCTACCCAATCGACTTTGAATCCGAACACCATAGACGCTTTTTCTTCCGTTTATTCCTATGACACTGCCTCCCATGCACTGGCCTACAAGCCAGTAGTCAAGAAAGTTAGATCTGTGCTCACTCCATTGGACAAGGAGTTTCGAGTCATGCAGTCACTTCCAGACGATCTGCTTGCTGGGATGATTCCCTTACCTATGCATCCACCAGATTTTATCCCCAGACAATGTTTTACTCAGGAAAGGGCTGACAGTTTGGATTTAGATCCCATGAACTGGCTTTGGCCAGAGGAGGTCAAGCTTGTATGTTGGATTGTTCACCAGCAAGAGATGGCCTTTACTTGGGACCCACTCGAGCGAGGCTGCATGGACCCTAAGTACTTTCCCCCCGTTAAAATTCCGATAGTACCACACACTCCCTGGGTGTTGCAGAATATTCCCGTTCCCCCTTCTATGTGGACTGACACCGTACAGATTATCAAAGACTGGATCACATCTGGAGTCTATGAGCCATCCACATCTGCCTATCACTCTTAGTGGTTTTGTGTCCTTAAATGGGACAGAAAATCACTTCACCTCATCCATGACCTCCAGCCCCTTAACTCAGTCACAATCTGGGACTCATCTACTCCTCCATTCATCAAACATTTCACAGAATCCTTCGCCAGATATGCAGTGTATGGGATGATGGACTTGTTTGCGGGATATAACCGGCGCCCACTACACCTGGAGTCCAGGGACCTCACTACCTTCAACAGTCTTATGGGACCCCACTGGCTCACCACAGTATCCATGGGTTACACAAATGCAGTACTGGTGTATCAGACTGACATGTCCTTCATCTTGCAGGAAAAAATCCCCAACTACACATACCCGTTCATCGACAATTTACTGGTGAAGGGTGTTGTGAAACATTATATGAATCTGGATGGTACTTACAAAGCCATCCTGGAGAACAAGGATATCTGCTGCTTCATTTGGGAGCATCTCCAGAACATGTACCACATCCTCCAACATCTTAAGGTGGTAAACATCACTGTCTCTGCTAAAAAGTTTGTTCTCGCAGCACCTGATGCCACCATTGTTGGCCACAAGTGTACCTTCGAGGGATGTATCCCTTACGATAAGAAAGTACAAAAGATCCGTGACTGGCTGGCATGCCAGAGTCTCACCCAGGTCCGTGGATTTCTAGGTGTGTGTGGAGTTCTCCAGATTTTTATCAAGGATTTCGCGTCAATCGCCCGTCCCTTGGTCAATCTGACCAGAAAAGGTGTTCCATTCATATGGGAGGAACTTCAACAAATTTCGATGCAATGTCTGAAGGACATAATTTGTCTTTCCCCTGCTCTTCATCGTTTGGACTACAAATTCAGGAGAGAGGTCATGTTGGCTGTCGACACCTTGATGATCACAGTTGGTTACAATTTGTCTCAGGAGGGCGAGGATGGGAAGCGATAACCAAATTGCTTTGGCTCCCTCAGTCTCACAGAGGTTGAGAGCTGATACTCCCAAGCCAAGCTTGAGCTTTATGGATTGTTTCGCACCTTGTGGGCAGTCCAGACTTTCATCTTTGGGGTCACTAACTTTACAGTCAAAATGGATGCCAAATACGTCAAAGGTATGATAAACAATCCTGATCTCCAGCCCAATGTGACCATCAATCGATGGATTGCGAGTATTCTCTTATTCAATTTCCACCTTGTCCATATCCCTGCTACCCGTCATACTGGGGCAAATGGCCTTTCTCACCGTCCTCCATCTGAAAATGACCCTCCTGAGGAGGATGACTTCAAGGACTGGTTGGATAGTGCCTACTCTTTTTCCATCTCTCTCCTCAATGATCGCCTGTCCTTGCCGGGCAGGTCAACTAACACTTCAAGGCATACTGCTTGGACCCCACTCCAGGGATCGGTATGCATGTTCCTCTCTACTCCTGTCCCCAAAGAGGTTGACCCAGAAATTCCATGTTCATCAAAAGCCCTTGCTAGAGATGCCCGGGTCAACCGGATCCATGATTTCCTCGATGCCCACCTCCGTCCCAAAAATCTCAGTGACTAAGTTCACTTCCTTCATCAACACCACCACTTGCTTCTTCCTCCTCCATGGATCTCTCTACTGCCAGGAGCCACATGGTCATCATCAGCTTGTAGTCCCTGTGGGACATCGTTATGGACTCATTAGAAAGGCATATGATGACCTTGGGTACAAAGATGTCTTCTCCATCTGTATGCACCTCCTTCTGTGTTTTTGGTGGCCCATGCTGGTCGAGGATGTCAAGTGATACACAACGACTTGCCATGAGTGCCAGATCTGGCAAATCAGGAAGTTGCACATTCCACCTACTGTGCCTGTTGTGGGTGGTCTATTCCACAAGGTCCACATCAATACTATAGTAATGCTGTGTTTGGGTGGTCTATTCCACAAGGCCCACATCAATACTATAGTAATGCTGTGTTCGGGTGGTTACTATTTCATAGTCCAAGCCTGGTGTGCTCTTACTGCATATCTGGAGTGGCGGATGTTACAATCCAAGACGCATCTGCCATCACTTCCTTCATTTTCGAAGACATCCTCTGTCATTGGGAAGCTGTTGCCGAGCTCATTACTGACAATGGTCCTCCCTACATCCAGGCTCTAGACATCCTCGCTGACCAGTATGGCATCCATCATATCCAGATCTCCCCTTACAATTCCCAAGTGAATGGCGTGGTTGAACAGCATCACTTCGATGTCCGAGAGGCCATCATCAAAAGTACCCAGGGGAAAGAGGCTCGCTGGTCATCGACAGCTCACTTGATATTCTGGGCAGAGCGGATAACCATTTTAAAGTCTACTGGACTTTTGCTGTACTTCATGATACATGGTGTGGAACCCCTATTTCCATTTGACCTTGTAGAGGCAACATTTCTCCTTCCTGTTCCCTATACTGATCCCACATCTAGATCAGACTTGATTGCTTGGCATGCCCACCAGCTTCAAAAGCGTGCAGAGGATATCGACAGTATCTGAGAAAAAGTTCTCTCATTGCAGTTTGCGTCCATTAAGCACTTCGAGGTGCAATTCAAGAACCAAATCCAAGACCATGACTTCCAGCTGGGTAATCTTGTTCTGGTAAGGAACCCTCGGGTTGAGAAGGAGCTGAACTGGAAAATGAAGCCAAGGTATTTGGGTCCAATGGAGCTGACTGGTTTAGACAACGAGGAACTAGACAACCATGATGCTGAGGAAGATGTTGAGTACCAGGAAGAGGAAGGGGAGCCAGTCCAAGATGACTAGTGTGATGAAGACAGATGATCCCATTTCACCATATTTATATCCGTTCCATCCCGGGCTTTGGCCAGTGCTCTCTATTTCACCCCAGTATTCGTCCAGTGATGCCTCATTCTCCAATTATCCCACGCATTGATGAATAGAAGTACTTCATCTCCATTTTTCCATCATACTGAAAAGAAAAACAGACAAAAGACAAAAAAACGAAAACATATCTATCTCCGTTTCTCTGTCTGTGTCTCGATGAACTTACCACATAGACATTCGTATTTGAACACGGAGATGCGCACATATTGTCACCAACTTTCTTCTAACATCCTGGTACAATCCGGTATAGACTTTTGGGTACCCAGAAAGGGATAGACACGATAGACGATTGAGGAAAACAAGCCGAGTGGAATCTTGCAATTTGGTGTCGCATTTCTTTTGTCTCACTTTGTTCTGCCCTCGTTTACCTTTCCTTCTTTCTTACTTAGAGATCACACTCGGGTATGGACATGGAGAACACATGGATTCATGGATGATACACAAGACGCGGCTACGTTACATTGTCCTATATACAAGAAGGCAATCCCCCTCACAGGTGGTTGAGCGTCGCCTCCAAGGCCTTGAGCTCAACTTGCTGTGTGGCCACATATGCCTCCAAGTTCCATGCATGTGCTTGCAACTCGGTAAGGAGCCCGAGCAATCGGTGCATCTTGATCTGGAGGGACAAGAGTGCCACCTTTGCTGTCACAACACCCGCTGAATCACCTGACCTTTACCGTCTTTGGCTTCCTCCTCGGGGTATCCTCCTCTTCCTCACCTGCACTGTCTTCAGGCAGTGGCAAATCGAAGAATAAGGGCAAGGCTGGGCAAACCAGTGGAGGTGACTTGCGGCAGGAGGGACCTGCGCGTGGAGGAGACACCTTAGCCTGGCAAGCCAGGATCAGGATATGGGGCAGAGGACACGCTGGAAAATGGTTAGCAAGTGAGAACCTGATGAGACAGAACCACGTACCCAGGACTTTCCCCTTCGCGGTGGAAACAACATTTTTTGTCCCTACAGCCTTTGTGACCTTTCTGTGTGATTTCGTGCACTTGGTCTTCAACCTCATGCACAAATTGCACGTCCGCCTGGCCCGTCCAACACACTTCCATCCCACCTTTTCACATACCTCGCACCCTGGGTTGTGTGTGACCTTCCCTGCATCATTCTGTGTTTGGGCGGACTTTTTGCCCACAATCTGGACCTCTCCATTGTCTTCCTCAACCTCCTCTTCTTCCTCTTCATCCAGGACCACCTTGCGTGATGCTTGCTATCACGGATTAGTCATGGGAATCAGGTAGTGCCTTTAGCCAAACACTTACTTTCCTTTTCTGCTCCGCACTCAAGGCAGACTCTGGGATTTCACTTGGTGAATCCGACACCGGCAGCTCCTTCACCTTTTCTGCCTCCTTCCCCTTCATCTCTTGACTTGCCTCCTCTGCTTTCCGCATCATGATTTCCTCCTGCCATTGTCAGAATGAGGCGTTGGCCTCACACATCTGCATCAGTAGGTCATCGTTGAGGTCAGGTGCTGACCCCAATCTTGCACACCATTTGAAAGGTGGTGTGCACCCAGGCCTGTCGTACTATCAGTATCCAAGTAGTAATGAAATTCAGCAGAGGACTCACCACGAGTGCCTGCCACTGCGTGCACCAGGTCTCCCACTCTTCTTGCAACTCATCCTTTTCATCGGGCACTGCATGGGTCATGCCATCCAGCTGGATCTTGAGGGCAGTGACTTCATCGGCAGCATTGGCTTTCTCCCTGTCGACGGCGAAAGGTTTGGAGTGTGAGAGAATGTCCTTGAAGAGGGAAAGGGACATGACAAAAAAGGGTGAATTGTAGATGTGAAAGAAGGATGGGAAGTTGTTGAAAACAGATGGGTAACAACCCCCTGCATTTTATGTGAAGTTCCACTATTGTCCACATTTCAAGGTCCGCAATCAACAGAGTCACATGACTGACTGGGGACAGTTAGAGTCAAAGCACCCAGGGGATGTGAAGACCACAAGTTCCCTATGGCCATATATAGAGTTTTTCCCCTATTCTAGGTTGTCTCCTGCATCCATCAAGCCCCTATCCATGTCCTACGCCTTCCCAAGTGGGTCTTTATCATTTCCATACATTTCTGTCTACTTTTGTAATTATCCAGGTTGGCGTCATTTTCCGGGTTCACCAGAACTGACATCTAACATCGTGGCCTCGATCAGCCCTTCATTATATTCACTTCCCATCTTTTTTTCCTTTCTTTATTTGAATTTCCTTTTGACTGGCGTGTACATTACATCACTGGGTTTGCCTAGAGTACAATCATTTGATCTAGACTCTTCAGTGTCGTCCCTAATGTAGCGGTACCATGGCATGGCCTGTAGCTTTTTCCAGGTATGATTACTAATTTTCTCATACAGTCTCAAGCAGTGTTACTACCATGAAGGGGCGAGTAGCATTTTCGTTACAGCCTTTGGTTACTATCGGGATGTTTCCTTTTTAGGAAAAGGTCTTGGGTGTTGCCTGGAACTATAAACCTCTGTACTATAGAAAATAGAACATCTCCCTTTTTGGCAGCAGTTTTTTGTTGTTCCCAAGTCTCTCCAACCTCATCTTCAACCTCGTCACTTTCCACTCATACCGGGTCCTCATCCTTGACCTGGATTTCAACCTTGTTGTTCCAGATTTCATTGCTTCCACCCAGATTCCTCTGGATTTGGTTTTCTCACCCACAGGAAAGTCTCTGCTCACCCTTTTCACTAACAACCTACCTTGAACCCCTTGAGATGAGTATTTCCTCGCACCCACCTGTGTCTTTGCTAGTTTTCCCTAGCTTTCCTTAGAGTACTGACACCCCTACAACAGACTATCACCTTTACAGCGGTTTGCATCCATCAAGTACTTCGAGGCGCAATTCAAGAATCAAATCTGAGACCATGACTTCCAGCCAGGCAATCTTGTCCTGGTAAGGAATACTTGGGTTGAGAAGGAGCTGAACTGGAAAACGACATCAGCAAATCCTGGTTTTTGCCATAGTGTTCATAGTACTCATAGTACTTATAGTATTTATAGTGTTTTCATAGATGATTCATAGTACTCATAGTACTCATAGTTTATAGTATTTTCATAGTGATCTCATAGTATCCATAGTATTTCCATAGTATTCATAGTATTCATAGTGGTACTCATCCCAATCCATTTTTTTAAATACTCTTTAACTAGTACACTTTGCTATATCATTTTGCCACACTTTTTACTATACCTTTTGCTACACTTTCTTTACCACACTTCATTAGTACAATCAAGGTTACTGTCCAGTGCTGTCCAGTATCATAGTACTCATAGTATCATCATAGTCTTTCATAGTGTTGGCTAAAATCATAGTATGTCACAGTTTGTTAGAGTATTACCATAGTCTGTCATAGTCTGTCACAGTCTATCATAGTGTGTCATAGTTTGTCACAGTATAATAATGATAGTAAAAAGTGAATCAAAAAGTGTAGGGTTAGGATTAGCATGAATTAAAATTAGACTTAGAATTGCAATGTCCAAAGGATGGTGAAAAAGTGTGGCCAAATGTGATAAAAAATATGGCAGGGTGTAGTGAAAAGTGTACACAAGTATCAGAAAGTGTAGCAGGGGTGGACAGAGATATTTAATGAAAAATGTAGCAAAGTGTGGTGTCAAAGGTCAGAGATGTAGTCATATACATCTAATGGTTCATACTATGCAAGGTCTTGTGGTCTAATGATTAATGTGTTTGAAAATTGCCATTTTGGGAAAGTTTTGAGTTCAACTCTTGCCACTGGCATATATTTATAATTTCCATTTGATCATTTGAACCTATAGTAAAGAGTACATGAAAAGTATAATAAATATGAGTGTAGTCTTAAAATTAAAATTAGAAGTGTGTAAAAGTGTATTATAGGGGTTGGATTAGAATTAGACTTCAATGTATATTAAAAATGTAGGATTGGGATTAGGATTAGTAGTATACTACAAGTTGAGTAGAATTAGGGTTAGTAGGTGTATTAATCAAAACATTAATTTTTTGGTTCATTTTTTACTCAACTTTATTACACTATGACACACTATGACAGACTGTGATAGACTATGAGATTACTATGACACACTATGACACACTATGACACACTATGAGATCACTATGACACACTATGATAGACTGTGACAAACTATGAGATCACTATGAGAGTCTATGAACACACTGTGAAACACTATGATTATAACCAACACTATGAAAGACTATGAGAGTACTATGAGAGTACTATCTATATGGACCCTCACTATGAGCACCATGACACTGTCCAGCACTGTCCAGCACTGTACAGCCAACCCTTATTTTGCTGATGAAAGCCAAGGTATTTGGGTCCAATGGTGGTTCTTCGCAGAACTACAGGAGGATCCTATTTACTCACTGAGTTGGATGACATGGTCTCAAAGCTCAGATATGTGGCATTTCGGCTGCTGCCTTACTTTCCATGCAAACAAATTTCCATTTCCATGACAGAGCTGACAAGTTTAGACAATAAGGAACTAGACAACCATGATTCTGAGGAAGATGTTGAGTACAAAGAAGAGCAAGGAGAGCCAGTCCCAGACAACTAGTGTGACCAAGACAGACCATCCCATTTCACTATATTTATATCTGTTTCATCCCAGGCTTCAACCAGTATTCTCTGTTTCACCCCGGTATTCGTCCGGTGACACCTCATTCTCCAATTATCCAGCACATTGACGAATAGAAGTACTTTCTCTTCATTTCCCCCATCCACTAAAAAGAAAAACAGACAAAAAGACAAAAACATATCCATCTCTATTTCTCCATCAGTGTCTTGATGAACTTATCACTTAGAAATTTGTATTCAAACACTGCAACGAGACACGCACATATTGTTACCAACTTTTTTCTAACATTCTGGTACAACCTGGCATAGATCTTTTGGATTCCCGAGAAGGGATAGATGCAATAGACGATTGAAGAAAACAAGCTAAATGGAAACTTGCAATTGAGTGTCACATTTCTTTTTATCTCACCTTGTTCCACTCTTGTTTATCTTTCTTCCTTTCTTACTTAGACACCACACTCGGGAATGGGCATGGAGAATAGATGGATTCATGGATGAAATACAAGATGCGGCTGTGTTATGAGTGTTCTATGTACAAAATGTGCAACTCCCCCTCACAGATAATTCATTGTCACCTCCAAAGCCTCGAGCTTGACTTGCTGCATGGCCACGTATGCCTCCAAGTTCTGCGCATGTGCCTGCAACTCGGTAAGGAGCCTGAGTGATCAGTGCATCTTGGTCTGGAGGGACAAGAGCACCACCTTTGCTGTCACAACACCCGCTGAATCATCCACCTTCACCGTCTTCAGCTTCTTCCTCAGGGTATCCTCCTCTTCCTCACCCACATGGTCTTTGGGTGGTGGAGAATCAAAAAACAAGGGCAAGGCCGGGCGAACTGGTGGAGGAGACTTGCAGCAGGAAGGACCTGCGTGCGGAGGAGACACCTTAGCCCAGCGAGCTGGGATCAGGACATGGGGCAGAGGATATTCTGGAAAACAGTTAACAAGCTAGAACCTGATGAGACCAGAACGATGTACCTGGGACTTTCCCCTTTGCAGCGGAAACAACATTCTTTGTCCCCACAGCCTTCATGACCTTTCCGCGTGATTTCGTGCACTTGGTCTTCAACCTCATGCACAAATCACACATCTGCCCAGCTTGTCCAATGCACTTCCATCCTGCCTTTTCACACACCTCACACCCCGGGTTGTGTGTGACCTTCCCCACATCATTCTGTGTTCAGGCAGACTTTTTGCCTGCGATCTGAACCTCTCTGTCATCTTCCTTGACCTCCTCTTCTTCCTCCTCGTCCAAAACCACCTTGCATGTTGCTCGCTATCACAGATTAGTCACAGGGATCAGGTAGTACCTCTAGCCAAACACTCACTTTTCTTTTCTGCCCCACACTCGAGGCAGACTCTGGGGTTTTGCTTGGCGAATCTGATGCCGGCAGCTCCTCCATCTTTTCTGCCTCTTTCCCCTTTGCCTCCTGACTTGCCTCCTCTGCTTTCCACATCGCGATGACCTGCACCAAAATGTTTGGATGTGGAACTTAGTTATTATATATGTGATGCTAGACATTTGACCCGAGATTTGAGTTTTCACTTTATTCCCACGGTCCAAATGCTTAGCTAATTAAGAGACATATAGACCATAGTGTCTAGTATATATCTCTATTTTTCCTTATTTGTTCATTCACAGGTTGTGGAGAAATAAAATGATTTCTTCCAACATACTTTTACTACTACCTACAAGTACATAGCTACTCATTTTCTTAATATCTCTTTTACCCTTAAGTACTTAGCCAAGTGTCAGAGAAGCAAATGGAGCATGTGACCTCAGTTGCAAATCACCTGACTCAGATTATGTGGCCATGCACAGCATGAGTCATAATGAGTCATATTAAGTTAAAGTGAGTCAAATAAGAAGTAACCAAAGCACTGCCCCTAGACTAGCAAAATGATCATGTGACCTGCACAGCATGAGTCATTGCCAAGCCAAAGGCTATTTTTAACTCATTGCAAGTCATTTTCTGACAAGGTAAGTCAAAGTGAGTCAGTATGAGTCAGTATGAGTCATATCTTGGCACAGCCACCTCGGAACCGAAGGTAGCACAGCCACATGTAAACTACTATATAAGGAGCGCGATTCAGCCCCATTTGGACAGTTCCAATTTTGGAGATAGTTCCAATTTTAGAGAGTTTGTGTTCTCTCAAGTGAACTCAACCAACGAAGTGCTCACAAGTGCACTCCTCTACAAACAATCAGAGAGGCTGTGTAGAGTAATTCCCACGCTATAAATAGAACTACTTAGACCCATAGTTAGGAGTATACTGCATCCCTTAGGATAGGGACAGTTAGAACACCTTTAGGGAAAAAACCTCAGAGTGGGCAACTAAAGGGAATAGATCCCCAGCTAGTAGGAAGACCTAATAGTTCATTAGTACCTTGGGAAAGGGTCGAGTCGAGCATTTGAAGCTGATTGCCAACTCCTTAGTGCATAATAGAATCAGTTTAGGAAAGACTGTTCTGTGTGACTAAAGATGTGTGTGAATTAGTAGTAAGAAGTGAAGTGTATTCATGCTACCTACCCAATTGAGCATTCCCAATCGACAGGAGCTAATTGGAAGCCCATTGAGAGCGCATCTTAGGGAAGTAACCCCAGTTGCTACAAAGTACCCTCCTAGCAACCTGAAAGTTGTCTAGATCATTCCCCAACTAACTATAGTACATTTTGTACACTTCCACAACAGAAACCCAGACCCTCAACATGTTGTTGAACCCCAATCACCCTCAACCTCATTGACGATTGATGAATGAATCACATGCCTGATAGTCAGCCCCTTTCTACGAGATTGATACTTGTTTCTAGTACCAACTCAACCAGGGAAGAGTACTCTCTTCACCTCGCATCAGGTTTACTATTCGTGGAGATAAGATTGGTTGTTTGGTAAGCATTTTCTTAGTGTTTCTACTGATCTTATCTAGAAAGAAGACAGCGATTTCCCCCTGCCATTGTCGGAATGTGGTGTTGACCTTGTGCATCCGCATCAGTAGGTCATCGTTGAGGTCAGTGCTGACCCCAATTTTGCATACTGTTTGAAAGGTGGTGTGCACCTGGGCCTGTCGTACCATCAGTATCCGAGTAGTAATGAAACCTGATGAAGAACTCACCATGAGTGCCTGCCACTGTGCCACCAGGTCTCCCACTCTTCTTGCAACTCATCCTTCTCATCAAGCACTGCATGGGTCATGCCATCCAGCTGGGTCTTGAGGGCCGTGACTTCATTGGTGGCTTTGGCTTTTTCCTGGTCAACAGCAGAAGGTTTGGAGAGTGAGAGTATGTCCTCGAAAAGGGGAAGAGACATGGCAAAGAAGGATGGATTGTAGATGTGAAAAAAGGACAGGAAGTTGTTGAGAACAGACGGGTAACAACCCCCTGTGTTTTATGTGAAGTTCTGCTATTGTCCATGTTCCAAGGTCTGCAATCAACAGAGTCATGTGACTGACTGGGGACAGTCAGAGTCAAAGCACCCAGGGGATGTGGAGATCACATGTTCCCTATGGCCACATATAGAGTTTTTCCCCTTATTCTAGGTTGTCTCCTGCATCCATCGAGCCCCTATCTGTGTCCCACGTCTTCCCAAGTGGGTCTGTGCCATTCTCGTATGTTTCCGTCTACTTTTGTAATTATCCGGGTTGGTGTCATTTTCTGGGTTCGCCAGAACTAACATCTAACATTGTGACTTCATTCATCCCCTCATTATATTTGCTTCCCATCTCTTTTTTCTTTCTTCATTTGGATTTCCCTTTGACTGGTGTGTTCATTACATCACTAGATTTGCCTAGAGCACGGCCATAAAATCTAGACTCTTCGGCATTGTACCCAACGTAATGGTACCATAGCATGGCTTGTAGCTTTTTCCAGGTATGATTACTACCTTTCTTGTACAGTCTCAAGTGGTATTACTACCATGAAGGGGCAAGTAGTATTTTCGTTACAGCCTTCGGCTACTATCATGATGTTTCCTTTTTAGGAAAAGGTCTTTGGTATTGCCTGGGACTATAAACCTCTGTACTATAGGAAATAGAACATCTCCCTTTTTGGTAGCAGTTTTCGTCAATCCCAAGTCTCTCCAACCTTGTCTTCAACTTCATCACTTTCCACTTGTACCAGGTCCTTGTCCTTGACCCAGATTTCAACCTTGTCATTCCAGATTTCATTGCTTCTGCCCGGTGTAAAGGTGATAGTCTATTGTAGGGGTATCAGTACCCTAAGGAAAGCTAGGGAAAACTAGCAAAGACACAGGTGGGTGCAAGGGAATACTTGTCCCAAGGGGTTCGAGGTAGGTTGTTAGTGAAAAGGGTAAGCAAAGACTTTCCCACAGGTGAGAAAACCAAATCCGGAGGAATCTGGATGGAAGCAACAAAATCCAGAATGACAAGGTTGAAATCCAGGTCAAGGATAAGGACCCGGTGTCA
>JAHZSR010000115.1:0-84319 GCA_025782845.1 Boletus coccyginus
TTCAAATCTGCCAACCCCAAGTAGTAATACTTGGCCAGAATGTAGGAATCAACGGAAGAGAACCCGACGTACAACGCGTAAAGACCATAAAGGAATGGCCTACCCCTCAAAGTGCTACAGAAGCCAGACAATTCATGGGCCTATGTGGAACAGTTCGCATATGGATTCCTAATTACTCCCAGATAGCAAGAAGTATAACTTCTACCTGGAAGAGGGATGTACCCTTTGTCTGGACAGAAGAATGTCAAGAAGCCTTTGAGACTTTAAAGGAATTGATTACAACAGCACCCGCACTCTTACCTATAGATTATACATGTGGACGACCAATAGTGTTGTCAGTAGACTCTAGCTACATGGGGGTAGGAATGATTCTGTCACAAATAGATGAGCACGGTAAACGCCGCCCCTCTAGATATGGATCACTTCCCTTTTCCTTGGTAGAAGCTACCTACTCCCAACCTAAGCTGGAACTATTTGGCCTATTCCGAGCCCTACGACACTTCCGTCTATATGTAATTGGAGCTAAGAACCTCATAGTAGAGGTGGATGCCAAGTATATCAAGGGAATGCTAAATGAGCCTGAACTGCAACCAAATGCAGTAATCAACAGATGGATTCAGGGAATCCTTATGTTTGATTTTACTCTTGTTCATGTACCTGCAACACAGTTCAAGGCACCAGATGCATTATCCCGAAGACCACTGGAAGACCAAGCCAAGATAGAATCTTATGATGATAGCTGGCTTGATGAAATTGCCCTGTACTACGCACATTATGGACCCAGATTGCGTAAGAGCAATGGTATAAAGGAAGGTATCTCTAGGAGCATGACAGCATATGTACTGTCTGCCCAAGAGAATCAAGATACTACCCTTAGGCAGATATACGAGTATCTGACCAATCCTGAGCCTAAACCTGTTACTAATAAATTTCTACGAAAGGTTACCAAGTACTTCGTAAAGGCAGGACGCCTATTCAAGCGAACCTAAGTCTGGACACCCTCTCTTAGTGATATTTGACCATAGTAAGCGGGAACAGATCTTGAGCCAAGCCCATGAGTCACTAGGTCACCACGGTGAGAAAGCCACCTGGGAAAACCTCAGACGCCGCTTCTATTGGCCTCAAATGTACCAAGATGTACGGCATCATGTCAAGTCTTGCCATGAGTGCCAGATTAGGAATACCGCTAAAGTCCATATTCCCATTATTACCCCACCACCAGCTACTGTATTCACAAAGGTTCATATTGATATCATGCACATGCCTGTAGCAAAGGGATATCGCTATATAGTGCTAGCCAGAGATGACTTATCTAAGTATGTCGAAGGCAAAGCTCTACGACAAGCATCTGCCCGAGCAGTGGCCCAGTTTGTGCTAGATGATATTATATACAGATATGGAGGTGTGGGAAGGATAGTCACAGATAATGGACCAGAATTCAAAGGAGCCCTATCGGACATACTTGCACAACATGGAATACCTCAAGTATTTATCAGCCCTTACAATTCACAAGCTAATGGAGTGGTTGAGCAAGGCCACTTTGCAATTAGAGAAGCTTTAGTGAAGGCTTGTGAAGGAAAGATACACTTGTGGCCAGACAAGCTGCAAGCAGCCTTATTTGCAGACAATATCACTGTACGACGATCGACAGGATATTCTGCATATTACCTTTTACATGGAGTTGACCCAGTATTACCCTTCGATTTATGGGAGTCAACCTTCTTGGTTGAAGGTTTTGATCAAGAACTTTCCCATGAGGAATTATTAGCACTACGGATAAGGCAAATAGAACGACGAGAAGAAGACTTGGAAAGAGCCATAGCAACCTTACGAGATTCTAGATTGAACTCTAGGCGCCAATTTGAAAAGCGATTTGAAACCAGATTGGTGCAAGGAAGCTATGCCCCTGGAGACTTAGTCCTAATCAGAAATACAGCAGTTGAGAAAGAGCTGAATAGGAAAACTAAGCCCAGGTATCTAGGACCATACAAAGTCATCAGACAAACCCAAGGAGGAAGCTACAAACTAGCAGAAGTTGACGGAGCGCAACTGGCTAGACCAATTGCGGCATTCAGAGTAATACCTTACATACAGAGGCACTCCCTAACACAGTTAGATAAAGGGGGAGAAGACCCTGAGGTAACCACAGACGAAGAAGAAGCATCATCAGAAGATGGAGAAGACTATGAGCGCAAACTCAATAAACTATCCTCAAAGCCTAATACCGCCGATAGCGACAGATCTGACACAGAGTCAGACATCAACGGAGACCATATATAGCACTAGTACCCTATCGGAGTGGCAAGTTCATTTCCGTCGACAGAACTTACATATTCAGAATCGATTACGGCAAGTTACCTATCATTGGGTAGCTCACTTGCTTACTGAGCACCCCACCCGAATTTACCACTCCACATTTGGTCTCACACCCTTAGCTGAGCCGACAACTCACACGAATCATATAACCATACCTAGGACTAGCCTAGAGGAGACTATAGTAATACCCTCAGCCACTGAGTGTACTGAGTGTAGATCTGCCTGTAAGAAGATACAACAGGTAGAACACGACAGAGAGGAACTACGGGCATTAGAGAAGTACATCTTAAAAGCCCTAGACCCTAATCAGGAAAGCACGATATCAGACCACCTAACAAGTCCAGCTGTAACGCGAGACTCAATTGAAATTGGCCAAAGCCATGTCGAACAGCAACAACCCATTCAGGAACCATTCTCACAATATATTAAGGGATCCGGACATGCCAAATGTGCCTGGACAGGCTCATCAGGGGCCACAGGAGCAAGATCCACCCCCATATCCCCACACTCCACCCCGCATGAGGAACAACGAGTTCGCGCAGCAAAGAATATTGAGAGATCTAGCTTTACTGAATGGAGTCTTGGAAACCCATTCCCGACGAGTACACCGGGAAGGACACCGAACAATGATATTATTACTGAGTCTGGCTGGAACTTACAAGGCCGAACGATATATTCGCAAGATGTGCCGTATGTGTTACCTAATTCATCAAACCAAGAGCAGGATCCAGAGACAATTGACCCAGCACTACTACGGATATCGCCGATAGAGTCTATCTAGCCGCATATATTACTTAGGCGACCGTTGAAGCTGTAGAACTTACCACATTCCGCCATTGCCCGCACATCCCATCAATCCTGCCACCGGTAAGCACAACTTGCCATCCAACAACACGACTTATCCCCTTTTGAGAAGACGATCATGGCTGCAAACCTGTGTTTCCATCACAACCGAACCATCGGCACGTTCGTTTACGTGCATAAACTCAGCGCCCACACTGGCTATGCCATGGGGCATGAATTCATTTGCCCTCCCAGCAGCGACGATCAAATCGCACTCTACACCTGGATGGAGGAAGAGCCAATATTTGTTGGCCACCTATCACGCGTCACCGGGCATTGGCAAGACTGCATCGATGTCCAACTTACCCCCTCGCCCCACTATTACCACTCAGCCGATAAAGTCCCAGACAAATTCCTACTTCGTATTCCCCTTGATCTAATCTGTCTAACTGCTGTACAGTCTTTGATACACCGGTTCCGATTACGGATAGATCGACGGCTTCGAGTAGATAAGTGTCCAGATCACCTCATTCCAGTATACTATTTTCCTACCCTTACACCGACACTAAACGAGGTGTACCTCAGGCCCCTTACTTCCTACTGACATTCCCAGTACATCTGTAGTTGTTACAGTCCCCTTCTTGCTGTAGGAAAACTTTTGCCCTTAAATACCGTTACATACAATAAGGAGCATTAGCAATATGGCAGAACCAGCTGACATGGATGTAACTGTCTGGAACTTAGGTTTACATCGCAATCTGTGCGATCGAATCATTAACACACTACACGATTGGCTGCATGATCACACCTTTCGAGATGATGATCATACTCCCTCCTATTATCATGCTACTGTACATGTAGAGACCGAAGGGAGAGAAAGAGGAACCCTTTGGGCTGATTGGCATTGTCAGCATTGTCTAATTATTTACCGATATGCTACAGTATTTGTTGAAACCTACAACAACCTGTCTACCCGAATAAGGAGTTCAGAAGCTGACAGAGATTTGCCAGAAGAAGAAAGGCGAACAGAACTTGTGGATTTGCTATCACCACCATTCCCACCAATTGCAGGAAGGACCATAGCTGAGATCCTTCGTCAATTCACTGAACAAGAGCAATCCCCACCACCAGATCCTGACCCTCCAGAGCACTGAAGCTCAAGTTAACGGAGGTACCTTAGCCGATATCACCAATATTATTTCTCGATCTTGAGCTAGCTACTAGTCAAGAAATTTCCCCTAGCTCTGTAAAGGCACAGCCATTACCTTAATTCCCATCTTCAGTATCTATATATCATTGGAGATCAGTGCCCCTAAATACCGTCATAAACAATAGGGAGTTCTGACCCAAACATAGTCATATTATCTTACACAAAGCAACAGCCATAATACCATCAGACACAAATGGCTGAAGCTAATGGAATAGTACAGGAAGTACTAGAACTTCGCAAACAACAGCAACTACTCGAACATATCCTACAATTCCTACACACTGAGCTCATGCATCACGTTCGTGAGCAAGGAGAAGACAACCAAATTCGATACCATGCTACTGTACGAGTGATTACTCAAGGTCGCAACCGAGGAACACCTACAGTGCAATGGCATTGTATCTACTGCCATGCAATCTACAGACATGCCCGCCTTTGTAATCGGTATCATAATGACCTATATTCCCGAATTAGGCAAGTTGACCCGATTAGGCATGGACTATTAGAAGATAGAATGGAGTTAATTCATTTCTTAGAACCCCCATTTCCACCCATAGCAGACATGGAGAGAGTTCTTCGTGAATTGACTCAGAATGAACCATCCCCTGAACCAGAGGAGGAAGAAGCTCCCCCTCCTAATCAGGGACAGCAAAGGGCTAATGGAGGACCCCAACTTGATTATCCTTGATTGAATGAACAATCGGGGACGATTGTTTTCCGTTCCCTGCGGATGACCTGCACCAAAATGATTGGATGCGGATACATAGTTAATGTATGTTTGATGTTAGACATTTGACCCGAGATTTGAGTTTTTACTATATTCCCACGGTCCAAATGCTTAGCTAATTGAGGGACATATGGACCATAGTGTCTAGTATGTATCCCTATTTTTCCTTATTTGTTCATTCACAGGTTGTGGAGAAACAAAATGATTTCTTCCAACATACTTTTATTACTACCTACAACTACTTAGCAAACCATTTTCTTAATATCTCTTTTATCCTTGAGTACTTAGCCAAGTGTCAGAGAAGCAATTGGAGCATGTGACCTCAGTTGCGAATCACCTGACTCAGATCATGTGACCTTGCATAGCATGAGTCATAATGAGTCAATATGAGTCAGAGTGAGTCAGATGAGGATTAGCCAAAGCACTGCCCCTAGACTAGCAGAATGATCATGTGACCTGCACAGCATGAGTCATAATGAGTCATAATGAGTCATAATGAGTCGGCATGAGTCAGCATGAGTCATTGCCAAGCCAAAGGCTATTTTTAGCTCATTGCAAGTCATTTTCTGACAGGTTGAGTCAAAGTGAGTCAATATGAGTCAGTATGAGTCATATCTTGGCACAGCCACCTCGGAACCGAAGGTAGCACAGCCACATGTAAACTACTATATAAGGAGCGCGATTCAGCCCCATTTGGCAGGTTCCCTCTTTTAGGAAAAAGGTTCCTACTTGAGTAAATCTCAACCAACGAGTGCTCACAAGAGTACCCCTCTACAAACAAACAGTGAGGCTGTGTAGAGAAGTTTCCCACGCTATAAATAGAACTACTTAGACCCAAGTTAGGAGTATACTGTATCCCTTAGGATAGGGACAGTTAGGACACCTTTAGGGAGAAAACCCCAGAGCGGGCAACTAAAGGGAATAGATCCCCAGCTAGTAGGGAGACCTAATAGTTCATTAGTACCCTGGGAAAGGGTCGAGTCGAGCACATTTAAGCTGATTGCCAACTCCTTAGTGCATAATAGAATCAGTTTAGGAAAAGCTGTTCTGTGTGACTAAGTGACGTGTGTGAATCAGTAAGCGAAAGTGAAGCGTATTTACGCTACCTACCCAATTGAGCATTCCTAATCGACTGGAGCCAATTGGCATCTTAGGGAAGTACCCCTAGTCACTACCAAGTACCCCCCCCCCCCTAGCAACCTGAGAGTTGTCTAGACCATCTCCCCAACCATCCAGTGTACAATTCGTACACCACCCCAACTGAAAGCCAGACCCTCAACAGTTTTGCTGAACCCCCAATCACCCTCAACCTCGTTGACGATTGACGAACAAACCACGTACCTGATAGTCAACCCCTTTCTACGAGATTGATACTTATTTCTAGTACCAACTCGACCAGGGAAGAGTACTCTCTTCACCTCGCTAAAGGTTTACTACCCGTGGAGATAAGATTGGTTGTCTGGTAAGCGTTTTCTTAGCGTTTCTACTGATCTTATCTAGAAGAAGACAACGCATCTTTGTTTCCAACCACAACCATCATGAGAACCATCTCTTCTACTCAAAAACAAACCATCCTCTCTATGCTTGATGCTGGCCAATCTGCTCACTCTATTGCATTCCACTACTGGTCTTAATGTGTCTACCATATCCAGATTACTGCTCCAAAGAGCGTTCTGAGCTTCAAAAAGCTACTGGAGGTCGTCCATCCAAGCTTTCCTCTGCCAATATCCGGCATGCCAGTTCGTCTTATCTCCTCTGGAAAGGCAGAGAATGCTGTTCAGGTGACCAAGGCACTCACCAATATAGTCAACCAGCCTCTCTCTACCTCCACAGTGCGCAGACAGTTGAGGAAGACAGGTATGAAAGCTGTGGTCAAGTCCAAACGGCCTCTCCTTTCAGCCAAGCATCGTAAGGCTCGTCGAGACTTTGCTTATGCTCATAAAGATTGGACTCTGGAGGACTGGAAGAAGGTAGTATGGTCTGATGAGACCAAAATCAATCGCCTAGGGTCAGATGGGCGCAAGTGGGTGTGGAAAAAGGCAGGGGAAGGGCTAAGTGATAGGCTGGTGGAAGGTACAGTGAAGTTTGGAGGAGGTTCTTTGATGATGTGGGGCTGTATGACTTGGCAGGGAGTTGGCTATGCTACCAAGATTGATGGTAGGATGGATGGGGACCTTTACCTTCAGATTTTGAAGGATGAACTGCTCAATTCTTTGCAGTTTTATGGTCTTGATCCTCCTGACATCATCTTTCAGCAGGACAATGACCCCAAACATACTTGCAAGAAGGTGAAGGATTGGCTTCAGGAGCAGGATTTTCATACTATGGTATGGCCTGCACAGTCTCCTGACCTCAATCCCATTGAGCACCTCTGGGGTTATCTCAAAAGAAGACTAGCAGATCATGATTCCTCTCCTAAGGGAATTCATGAATTGTGGGAGAGAGTTCAGGTTGATTGGGAGGGGATAGCAGTTGAAGAGTGTCAGAAGTTGATAGAGAGCATGCCTAGAAGGATTGAAGCAGTTATCAAGGCAAAGGGAGGCTATACCAAGTACTAATATACCCTGGAAAGCAAAAGGTGCAAAACTATTGCAATGGTACTGGTGTTTTGAAATGGATGTATCTTTGCAGTATGTAAGCGAAATCACATGACCCTGGGGACAAAGTTGTAGCTAAGGGTTTGTACTTTATTTGTTTCCACCAAGGCAAAGTGAAATTCCCACAAGTGATTGTGGGGTGCTTCGCGCCCCGGTTTGGGGTTAGGCATTGCAATAGTTTTGCACCTCACTGTATTTCAGTGGCAGCCACATTGCAATCCCATCATTGATATGATCAGTGATGGTGCGAATCCCCTCTTGGTGCATGGTAACTATGTAGTGAAGTGAATCGGGACAGTCGATAAGAGACTGCAACGAGCTTCGCGTCATGATTAAAACATAAGTCATGGGGCTGAGGGAAAGAAAAAGATGTACAATACAGGAAATATTCCGATGCGGCTTCCTCGAACCACAGCACACATTTGCTCAGGGGTACCTGAGGGTAGGAGGTCAAAGATAAAGTCTTTGTACTTATGTTGATAGCGTCCATCCTTGCTAAGGTCGCCAGGGACAAACCAATGGTGAGGGCCATCTGGATTGATGATAGGCATCAACTCGCGGGCAGAAGAGGTCTGTGCTGTGGAGGATACTGAGGATGTCACAGAGGACATGGTGGGAGTAGGAGAAGAGGGAATTCCCTTGGGGGAGATTGCTGGAGTCTGTGTTGGGTGGATGGAACAAACAATGCAACGTCTCCCACTGCATAACCTCCTAATAGTCATAAGTTCTATTTTGTTTGCAGCATCTGTGGACAATGTGAATGCATGACACACCAAAAGAAACGAAATCACTTACGCTTCTTTGTCATGGAATGTGTGAGTGCCATTGCAATGGTGGGTTGAGTGAGACTCGGTGGGTGGAGCTCGAGCCTCAAGGGAGGGGGGATGATAGTAGCCACATCATGATTCCATCTTGTCACTTATATAGATACACTCTAGCAAAGGTGAATTTGACTGGGAAGGGTGCTGCATACAGTGATTGACTGGATCTGCACAATCGATCGCAGATGGACTCAGATAGAGTGTGCCGGTCATTCGGGTACAATCTTTGTCCGGTGGCCAGTGGCCAATCACAACACGAATAACTGTCGTACTGAGTTTCAGAAAACACTCACTAGAGGAATACCATCTGATTAACAGGCAAAACATCGATCCAAAACATGTAGTGGGTCAGTGACAGTAAGTCTCGTAAACTGATTGGAATATCCCTTTGTGCTCCTACACTGAACAGGCAGGGTGTTTACAGCTCGCAATCTGTGGTGTTGCAAGATTCATCCAGAATCTATTGCTCACAAGCATCGTCAATTCCTTTCTGACATGTGACCTCTGTTATCGTGCTCTGTTGTTCCTCAACGCGAGTGAACTATCCTATAAAAGATCACTGACTCTTGGACTGCGACCACACATCAGACATCTTGTGATTATGAACACCTCTTTTCGCCCATCCGACCACCCAATTCGTGTCCTCAAGTCTCTTTTGCAGTGGTGAGCATTGCTGGTGTGCTCATACCTCTAAGAGGTTCTAACTTATTGAAAAAAGATGAAAAGCCATATGATAGATTACTTAGTTGAGAGCAAAGGCTAGCACACACGAATGTAGGTAGTGTTGGAAAGTGGGAATATCAGATTCTCTCAGCCCCATCGCATCAAATCCCCACAATATCACAGCCACACTTGCCAATACCCAGATCTCACAATCGTGTCCATTTGTCTGCAAGGCCTTGATCTTCTAGAATAAGCAAGGTGCAAGGGTAATCATGAGGGATGGGACTCACAAGAATAGGATGCGCAGTCCATGACTTATTTTCAAAGTCAAGCTGAGTATCCGGATGCATCCTCTTCGCAATGCTTGAGAGTCGAAGAATGAGTTTCAAGATGTTCTGCGGTAGGTAGTTAGCAATGAGGGAAGAGCATACAAAGCAGAATGTACATCAACGTCTGCATGTCAAGGTGTCTGTTCAGCGAGGCTATTGAAGAGGCACAGCTCACACTGAGTGACATGAGCCATGCACAAAACCCAATGAGCAGAGGATGGCTGGTGAATGGGAATGATCCAAATGTCTTTGGTTCAGAACTTTGTGTGCTGAGTGACTCTCCAAAGGTTCTTGTCATCGGGTCTCATGTGTAGTAGATCAAACATTGAGAAGACCGCATATGGATGCTCGTCCAGAACTCCGAGGGTGGCGAAGAGAATAGGAATACAACCATTGATACAGACGTCATTGACACAAGACATGGGAGATGCAAGCATCATGACATCTGGAGATTCAAATGTAATGTTGTGTGACCCATCTCTTGGGGCGTGTGCTCTTGTTGTCTCTGTGTCAATCTGGGTCGATGGCGGGATCAGTGTCATATCAACCCTTAGGTCCTAATCCGGATCAGCTTTTGCCCTATTTCCATAAGACATGAATGATGTACCACTGGCAGGTCCCAGGTGATTCGGGCAGATGAAATGTTCGCTCCATCCTCCTCGTGATCATTAGCATCATCGTCATGGAGATCAGATTGTTCTGCTGTGAGGTAATCGATCCAGATCACCTGATCTGAATTGAGAGTCACAGATCCTTCTTTGGCAGTGCAGTCCTTTGTTTGTTCTTGGTCAGGCAGGGCTTCGAAAGTAGTTAGATTGACCCAAGGTAGGATTATCTCGGGAACCCCACCGGACAGCTTAATTGCTATTTGAGTGGTGTCCTTGACGTGCATATCAAATTGGGCCCTTGATGCCAACGAACTTGACCAACGTGGAGGGAGCATCAACAGTTGCTCATGGCAATGCTGTAGGATAAGGTGAAAAGCCTCATCTGAAAAGGAAGTTAGTCACAAAAACGTATTGAATAGGATGCTTACAAGCTTGACCGTCACAAGTTCATTACTGAACCAGCGGCAAAGATTGTCAGCCTCTGTGCCAAGTCGATGCTGTTCTTCTAAGCACCGATCATGTTTGAGCATCGCCCAAATACTCACACAAACACCTTTGTCTTCCATCCACTGTGGAATGTGGCCAATGGACGGAGCGATCCAGACGTCTTCCATCAATGACTGATCGTTGCGAAGGTCATTCAACTTTGTAGGCAGGGGGGCGGAAAGTGGGATTGACCATGAAGAGTTGTAGAGTTCTTCAAGCTGTCAACAGTAAGTATTGAATTTGCGGATGGCGCTCATCAGGGCAGGTTGGCGCTTGGCAATAGCCTTGCGTATTTGTTGATGGAGCTTCATACCTAGAGAAAGTGAGAAAAGACTACATGACTCAATTCAATGTACCAAGTGTTTTCTGCATGCCTCCAATGGCCCAGTTCAGTTTGTCCCATTCAAAGAAGCTTTCTATTGCCCATTTACGTATATTGATCTTCAAATCACAAGCAAGGAGTAGAATCCAGACGAAGTCGAGGTTGATATCTTGAAGCTCTGGGAACTTGTCGCCTACATTGAGCGACACATAAAACATGTCTACCTTCAACATCAATCATTCGTGAGTATGCTCCAAACTCTCCATTGCCCCCATCGTATCATCAGAAAGCTCTTGCTTCTCCATTGCGAGCTTTGCAGCTTGGATTGCTTGATTGGCATTATCGATGTCAGCTTGGAGTGCCAAGATAGTATCAAGCTCCTTCTTGAGGTACACAGGAGCATCTAATAAAATACAGACATTAGAATATAACCCGACTAATTGGGCACTTATGAGCTCAGACAGACAGTTGGGCTTCCTTTTGGAAAGCCCATTGCTTGCAGAGCTCTTTAACTGGAATGCCACACTGTGCGATGTCATCAGAGGCTGCTTTGTCTTGATCCCACACACCACGGTGAAGGCAGTGAATAATCCAGTCACCAAGGTCCATTCGCATCTCATGGCCAACTGCAGTGGCATGGCGATCAATCAGCCAAATGCGGCATTGCCACTATGGCATTAAGTTAGTAATCATTTCAAGAGCACCATACCAGGATCTTACAGAGGAAGATCATTCGATCCCAATGAGCTTGATCATGCGAGACCAAAGGCACTCAGTTCCTTCACCATCCAATAATCCCAGGCTGTCAGTTAACCATGGGTTGAAAACCAGTTAACATGCCCATTCATGACTGTAGGCATGCATGGCTGTGGTAGCAAACCGGAGACGAGACACAACATTTTGATGTTGTACTATCGAGGCTGACTGAGATCATAAACACACGTGGATTTTGTAAGGCACTCACCAGAGAGAGAGTCCGGTCCATGACGCATCCTACATCATATAAGACCACAATGGTGGCATGGGGCAGCAGAAGTGAGATGAGATGACTAATAAGGGTGAGCACATATTTCTGTTGCTCCCCGGGAGTGTTGATGTTGGCAAAGAACAGGGGAATGTCGTGGTGATATATGAGAGCCATGAGCTTGGTGTCGTCGAAGCTTTCCATCGATGTCTTCTGTTTCTTTCCATCGGCAGCTTCATAAGAGGATTCACAGGAATCAAGTGCTTCGTCAGGTACAATCACATCCCGGCATTTAGTGGGCTTCTTGCATTCCTTCTCAATGTGGTGACCCATCATATCTACCTGACTTTTGGGAAGGAAGTAAGCTGGATTGTAGAAGGGTGGGCAGTCACCAGTGGAACGATGATGCCGGTGATGGAAATTTCCATCAGTGGACACATGAATGTCGCCTCCTGCAGTAAGGGACTTGCCGAAAATGGTTCCGCCGAAGCACGCAGGACATCATTAAACAAGGACCTATGTGCAGCTTGTGGGAGCTAAGGGCATCTCAGAGGAGGGAATTGAACATGGGGTGAAGGGCACGAGGGCACATTTGAATGGCATATCAGATAATGACCGACTTGAAGATGGAGTTGCGGGAGTAGCAGATGGGCGGACTGGAGTGACAGATGTCGAAATATGGGGTGTTGAGGGAGTATTCTGAGCATCTTTGAAGGCCTTGACACGATCTCAGCAAATCTGGAGGGAAGCCTCCACCTGCCGCTCAACTTGGACTTGGAGGATGTCATACCACTGCACAGCTGATGCAAGACTGCACCGGAAAGGTTCCTGTACAGGTTCCTACTATGTGACAATTAGACAACACAGACTATCTGTAAATATCAACTTACATTGTTGTTTACCATGTGAAATCCTCGCTGAATATAGTGCGTATGCAATGCTGAGGAAAGAGCATTGACAGTGTCGCATGACCACTTGAAAAGAGCATGGTAGAATGCCAGCAAATCAATGGAAATAGCCATATGAGGCTGCAAAGGGGCAGTAGGAAATAGACTGAAGTGAACAAGAATTTGAGGAAGTGTTGCACATTCGCAGCTTGTCACTTGTACGGGGGTAAAATCTGATACTGATGAGGAATATGTTCCAAAATACTAAAGGAACTTATGATTGAACAAAAGACATAAAATATTAACAGGTTTTCGTGTGCATTGAGATCGATAGCAAAGAGTAATGGCAAATGAAAATGGCAGGAGTGGCTTGCCAAGCGTTTGAGAGATGTAGTGAAGGTATGGGTGTATCAAAGTTGGAATGACAGTTTTCCAGCTGGTACATAAACATTCGGCAGAGATATCAGGGAGGACGCACTTGCATGCTGGAGGTTGAGCTTTCAAGGTTGCTTCTGGCAGCTGGGTGCCATCAGCAATTGGGTAGGATTCACTGTCACTTGGAACGAAGTCTTGATCACTTGAGTGAATGTAGTTTTCATATGTGAGCTCGTCATCGAATTGGTCCGTAAAGCTTTCAATGGAAGGAGGTCAGGATGGGATCTCAGACTGAAGCTGTTCAAGGCGAGTTGCCAAGTGGCGACGTTTGGCAGAATAGTCAGCGATTTTGACGTATCATTGGGTTTTATACCTGTCTCTAGGGCGCTGGGGGCTCTCGAAGTGCTTCCCAAGCCCCCCCAAGGTTACTTGCACGTGTCGAGTGCCTGCTGTTGGAGCCATTGATGAGCAAGAACGACGATGAGAAAAAAGAGTAAGTAAAACAAGCATACCTGACATGATAGAAGACATAGATTTCAATGAGGCACGCATGGGGCCCAAGCGAGGCCGGATGAATTCGAGGGGACTGAACACGAGGTACTGACAAGGTTTGAAGGGCATTGGATGGATTCAAGGGGATTGAATGCAAGGTGCTGACGAGGTTCGAATGGCACCAGGTGGATTCGGACGCGGAGTACTGACGAGGCTCAAATGGGGTTCAGACAGGGCCTGTTTTATTTTGGCCACACAAGGCTGCAAGATGCATGAACGTGAAGTACTGATGAAGTCCGAATGGCGCCCGGATGAGGCCTGATTTATTTTGGCCATGCGAGGCCCGCAAGATGCGTAGTCTAAGAGACCTATTACCACCTACAAGGAAAATGGGTCTGTAAGACCATCGGAGTTTGAAAAAAGTGCTGCCTGAGGTGATCTACTACTCGACATGTACTTGCTGTTGCCAGCGCGTGAGGCATAGCTGTTCTTGGATGTTGCTGGGCATTTGGTCCGCTTTCATAATAGCTAAGACTGTAGCATAGTTGGATTCTGCTGTAGCACATCAAGCTTCTTGTGCTGCACAGAGAAGTTTCTTGCAGTAGTCTGACCAATCATGCCTGTTAAGACTTGACACTTGAATTTTCATGCCATCTTCAAGTACAACTTCATAAGGCATTTCAAGTCTGGTGAGTCTAGTTTCCAATGGTCTCATTGAGGGCCAGGGCTCATAACCTATTGAATAGTAAGTACTGTAAGCATGTCAGTACTAGGTAGAACTTATCAGTAAAATCCAAAGCCTCTATGGTGTTCTGTGGTGTCTATACAGCTTTGTACAGACCACAGAACACTTTTAATTTACTGATGAAAGCTATATAAGTGTGTACTCACCTCAGTGGTTGGGAAACCAGCCGAGGTGTGACTATCTAATATCCAACACAAATATGGTACTGCTTAAGTAAGCAAAATAGCATAGATAATCTATAAATCCCCTTCATTGGTTTTATCCATCATTTGTCTTTGTTTCACCGATAGGCTGTGTTAGGTTACATTGTTTGTAATTTGTGTGTTAATGTACTATTCTGCAACCTGTCAAAAGTGCAGTAGATCATTATCTTCAATAGTGGAAGGTTGAGGGGTTTTAGAATTGGACAAAGTCCACTGTTGTCAATAAAAGGAAAACAGCCAAAAAAGTGATTAAATATGCCTCACAAATTTCCCTCACACCTCAAATTCTTTTTTTATCTGCTCCATAACATGCTCATGTTCTATTCTCATCTTCTCGCAATGCCTGTGACCATTCCCAGGTATTTTTTTCCCCATAACTCTGTAGTGTTATAAGGTTCCCCCCCAAGATCTGGATCCATCTTCACTTGTGTCTCAACAGTATCAATAGCTTCTTACCATGTTATATAATACAAATGCATTCCCTAGCAGCGACCTGCAAAGCAAACAAGGTATCTGCCAATGAAGTCAGCATTCCCAAGGTTCCAAAAACTTCTCAGTTGTATTTGCCCCTTTACACATCAGTTACCTCAGGCCCATCAGCAAAAAGGCTCTCATCCAAAAATGGCTCTGGTCATAAGACTAGGATTTGAGTATGGAACTATGGAGCAGCAGGATTGGCAGGGCAACAATTCAAACACCCCGATAGTATTCAAGGCCCCATATAAGTATGGTCGGACTGCCCTCCCTTTTCACTTGAGTACAGTGGGCATGCATATTCCTAACCAGGTTCTGACTGGAATTAATTTTAAAATAAGATGAACAAAATTGGCACACGAACTGCGCCGCATGGCTGTCTTGTTCATCACCCACCAATGATTGCTGCAGGCCACAATCCAGTGCTCAAATGGTTCAGACTCCAATAGGCTTCAAACTCAGATAGGTTCCTATGGATTGGCTGCACCCCCACCATAGGAACCTTTGTTCCAATCTTCATATAAAAGCTTATTGCATTCTCTCGAAAAATAGTCAGTGAAGTTCTCCACTAGGATCTGTCTAAGCGCTGAGTCTCTCTGCTGCTAGCCTGCAACATGCAGCAACAGCAATCGATAGACCACTTGCTCTCTTGCTTATCTAACTTTCATATCTCTCTGTCTGACTGGCTTCCTTCAATCTCGCCAACCTCCTACATTCCTGCCTCAGTGGGCAGCGAATTTCCTACATATCTGCAGAATTATTCCCCCCTCAGGTGGGGCTTCTTACTTCATAGTTCCTTTTGTCATCAGTGGTCCTGTCTCGACCCATGACTCCTCCACTGGCATATGAATATGATGATTGGGAATGCACTGGGTTGGGTGTCCTGAGTATTCCGCCATCCTTGCTACATGTCAATTCCTATGGTATGATTTATGTTACTCTTTACTGTCTTCAAACACTGGAGAATACCATAGGTCAGCGAGGACTCTGTGCAGAGTGGTTTCACTACAGAAGGTTCTGTTCCAGTGCTTGAGGCACTGGTAGACAAATACTTTCATGCACACAATCACCTGTCAGTTGAATAATTGTGACAGATAATACAGCTTCGCCACTGGCAGAAATGCACTTGGACCACATAGTTTAATTCATATGAAGATCACACCAAGGTTATCCTACATGATCCATCCATATGTTCTAGGAATACCTGTTCAATGTATATTTGGTTCTGAAGGGTTCTACAGGCTAATGAATATCATAGTTCTGATATAAAGCTCATGGATGTAAGCAAGATACATCCACAACCTACCACCATACCTATTAAACATGTGTGATTGGTGGTGCAGACCCCAACAGACCAGCTAACCTTATCTCCAACTGCAACATGGAGTACCAAGCCGTCATTCCATGGGTAATTTGTCAGTGGCAGTGACGAAGCTTCTGAGATCTGTGGCAATGTGATTTCATATGAGAGTGTTCCAAAACATTTCAAAGACTATCATGGGATCAACAATGGGGATCACTTCGAACTGGTCACATGTAGATGGGAGTGGTGTTGTTTGAACTTGCCTGCACAAAACTTTGTATAGCACATTCGTGAGTGCCATTTGGGCCACATTAGGTGCTAGAACACTTGTCTTGGTATTACTATTTTACATCTTACTTGTAAGTGGTTTCCAACGTGATGCGGAAAATGCAGTCAAAAATGTCATGCACCGATGTAGGACCCCGAACTCAGTACTCATCTTGGGCAAAGTTTGGACATGTCACATTGCTTGCCTCACTCATATCATTTCACATTGATGTTGACACAAAATCCCACATCTGACAAGCTTCGGAGCCACATGTTCATGTACCACAACCACAACCAGCACATGAGCCCACTCAACCCACTAATCCTGGTGTTCTGGCCACCATGCTCAATGAATTCTGTGGCCATTGGCAATTGCACAAATATAGTGCCACCAAGTGCTTGTGGTGTCCACCTAGGTGCCCATATAGTTTCTCTGAGAGTGCTTCAATGTATGTAATTGTGCAGCATGAACATCTTTCAAATTGATGCAATGGATAGTATAGTCACTGATCAGCAAATCCTATATCTCCAGTAACCCATAGATTTGGGGCTATCCCTAGAGGTATACATTAGGAGGGAGTCGACTGTACTTTCAAAGTAGATCCCACATCTTTCAAGGTGGTTTACAGCCACTTTACAGCTTAACCTACTGAAATGAAAACAAAATTCAATATTATTGCAAAAATTAGAGTAAAAACAATGGGGCCACAGGACACGGAGAGGGCGATAGTGTAGGGGCGTCGTATCAGGGACAGCATCGTCATTGTCACTGACAACTGGGGCACCATTGTCGTTGTCGTGATGGTGGTTTCTGTGGTGGTGGCAGTGGTATTGCTGATGCTCATTGTGCCAATGGTGGTATCAGCGATGTCCTTGTGGTGTCACAGTGGTGGTGTTGCTGATAGCGCAGGCTATCACAATGATGCAGTGGTGGTGTTACTGATGCCATTATGGCGTCACAGCAGTGGTGCCACTGATGCCAGCATGGTCATCATTGTGCCAGTGTCAGCGGAAATTTCATTGTGGTGTCGCAGTGGTGGTGATGGTGTTACCTGTCATTGTTGTTGCATGGTGGTATTGACAAATGTGGCACCATCGCCGCTGCCATTGTGATGGTGATTTCGCCTATGCAACCATGTCGTAGTGTTGCTGATAGGCTGTCATGGCGGTGGTGTTGTCAATGCCATCACGGTGGGGTTGTCATCATCATCATTGTCATGGTATCACTGACACTATTGCAGTGGTGGTAGCATTCGCAAGTGTGACCCCCCGCCCCACAGTATGACAAACAGTGATGGGGGAGGCATGGTTGTACACAGCCTGACGTGCGAGTCTTCGGATTTGGTGGGTCGAACCTCAAGAAGAAGTCCCCATTGTCATTGTTATCATCAGCAGTGAACATAGTCGTCACGTACCCGGTCGACACTTCAAAGTACATTCGCACTGCCAAATCAGTTCAGATTTGAGATCTTTGCAATAGTTCGTGCTTGAGGAGTGGGATAATCTAAGGTGCAAGAGTCAGGGTAGCATGCGAAGATGAGGCAATGTACGTTTGAATGTGAGATGGAAGCAAACAGACGGACGGATTTCCTTGGTGGTATTCCAAGATGTTTTGACCATGCTGAACTGTGTTGCTTACTGTTTCAGCTGCCCTCTCAACCCACTTCCTTTTCATCTCAATTGCTCTTTGGACTCTCCCCCACATTCTGGACCCTTTTGCTCATCATTTCCCCCACCTTCCAAATCCTCTCCCTTGTCATCTGGCCCTCCTCGTTCACCCTTTGGATTCACACCTTCTCCGAGTTCCTCACCCTTGCCACTTCCCACCTTTTTGCCCACTCCCACCATTTTTGCCTCACATTATGAGCCTGCACCATCCTGCTTGTTCACTGAGACTGAGCGCAGCCAGGAGCTTCACAAAGTCACTTATGAGAAGATCATTGATTGTGTCATTGAGCATCTGTGCAATGCGATCATCGTCAAGTATCTGAAGACTGGTGATGCTCCAGGTATCACAGTTGCCCATATCTTCCACATTGATCCCAATTCATTCAATCACCCTTGACTCAACTTTCAATATTCGCTTGGAGATGGGCATGATGGACATGATGAGGTCATTTGCAAGATGCTCTGGGGTGTATCAGGTAGACCTGTCTTGTGCTCAAAGCTCCATACAACATGCAAGTCTACTTGCTTTTTATGTAACTTCCATTTGTGCTAATATAATTTTGAACAGGTAGAGGACTACAATACTGCTCTTTTTGACCTCACACTACCTTGTTGCACTCATTTACAAGCTGACAAGCAATCTCGCTTGACATGATGGCATTGCATGCTGCCACCTCTTCACCGACAGATAATGCACACATAGAGGTCTTCCATAAGACCGTAGTCTTTTTTTATGCCCTCTTCAAAAAGGGGTGCACATTTTCATCAGCAGATGACTTTCCTGAGTCAAACAACACCATCAAACAAGAGAATGACCCCCCACTGGATGCAGAGGAACTGCTGACAAGTAACCGCAGGCATAAGGCCTGCAAATGCCATGGTGAGCTCAAGTTGCAGTATGACAACTATAACCAGCCTTATATACAGTAAGTCTCTTCCTGTCTGCTTTTATAGATCATGCAGTATACTCATGATCAAAATTCAAGGTGCTCAAAGCATTCACATAACTCCGAAAATGTCCTTTACTCTTGTACAATCTGTAGGAGTTTGATGCACCATACAGTATCTCTGTGCACTGCTTGCGGATGACAGCAGTTGGTACCTATGTGTTGAGCACCATGCCAAATCACTAGGGATTGGCCCACTTGCCCCATGCACATTTGCTGCATCCCCTAAGGAGTAGAAAGCAAACTGTTATAAGTAACATCATTGTATTTGTTTGTGCAATGAATGTACTAATTGATTTTACAGAGCATTGGCACCATGATAAAAACAACAAGCTACATCGTAGTATCCTTTTTTAAAGCTCTCAAAAGTGCACGATGTCATATGATATCTATGTTCCGAATAACCTTCATGACTGTTTGTATGCTCTTACCCTATCGACCAATCCTCACAACCATCCACCTCTGCTCCTAATCAAGACACCACCTCAAATAGTTCATTGCTTTGGGGCACTCTTGTTGCACCTGGAATGGAAACTTGCTGATGTGATACCTCGCCGACTGGCCCTTGACTCTGGATTTATCCATAACTCTTGCATGGCCCCACTATGAATGTGACCCCTCTCTGCATGATCTCCATCCATCACTTGAAAATCTTGATCACCTGTAATGCCTCATCAATGTCGTACGAGCATCCAAATTTCCACACGGCACAGGATTCTATGATACACTCTACTATTTGCATTTCAATTTTGCCACTCACCTCCTTATTGCAGGTGCAGAAAGACTTGTTGGCAAGCATGAACAGCTTCCATCTGATTACTGCTATCTGTTGGAAGTATGTAGTACGCAGTTACTTGACTCATCTGCTGTAGTGGTAACTCAGAGATGATAGTGATTGCTAGTCAAGAGTGAATTTGAACTCAGATGCCTGAGTTCAAAAGCTATATATGCTACATGAAGTGCATGTGAACTAACTACTATAAATGAACTACTACCATGTAATATGAGTTTCGTTCAATACTTCCCCTTGCTAAGCACATGGTAATCGGATAAGCATTAGGTGGTAGTTATATGTATCGCTAGTTAGTTCTGCTAACTGCAGTTCTAATATCTAGACTGATATGAGATTGGCACTGCTTGAATTTGACATATCTGAGGTTCTTAGTGAACATATCAGCAGGATTGTCAGTTCCTTCGATATAGAAGATCTCTATGTGCTGATTGGTTACAGCATCACATACAAAATGATAGTGAATGGGTATATATTTTGTGTGACATTTGGTGATGGGATTGTTAGCTATGAAAATAGAATCCTGATTGTCACCACAAATGGAATAGGCTTAAGATGAAACCCTAATTCCTCAAACATTTGTTTAATACATAAGACCTGGCAAGAACAATCGCTCAAGGCCATGTATTTGGCCTCTGTAGAAGAGAGGGCCATGGTCTTTTGTAGGTGTGAATTCCATAGGAAAACATCATTCACCAATTTTAAATAAAATTCCATTTGGGAGTGGCAAGTATCCAGATCTGCTCTCCAATTGGAGTCAGTGCAGGTGGTGATTCCACAGTCTGGAAATACCATTGTATACAAGCGAATAGTACATGAGTGCCAATCAGGTATCAGCAAATGTAAAGAGCCTTATTTAAGTGCTCTTGTGTTGGATTGGCAGACTGTCGTGCCATTTGTGTGACTGCATAAGCAATGTCTGGGCAAGTACCAAGCATAAGGTATAATAACAAGCCAATAACTATTTGGAATTGCATTCAAAGTTCCATGTTGATAGGGGCTGTATTCTTCTTCAGGTTGATAACCCTGAGGTAAAGGTGTACGGTGGGTCTTGCATTGATTATTCTGCATTGCTCTAGTACTTTCTTGAGATATTCACACTGGTCAATATGTAACCAGCAACCTGATTGATGAATATTCATTCGGAGGAATTCACATGCATCCCTGAGATCACGGCATTCCACCTTTTCATAAAGGCAGCCTTGACTCTTTTAACAAGGGCTTTTGAGGGACCACAGAAGAGAGCATCGTCTACATAGATTATAGCTATGATGATTTGGTTTGCTTCTCTATATATTGTTGAACAAACTCATATTACACAATAGTAGTTCATTTATAGTAGTTAGTTCACATGCACTTCATGTAGCATATATAGCTTTGAACTCAGGCATCTGAGTTCTAATTCACTCTTGACCAGCAATCCACTATCATCTTTGAGTTACCACCCACAGCAGGTAAGCCAAGTAACTGCATACTACATGCTTCTGACAGGTTATGAGCCCTGGTGATTGTGCTGTGTGACTAGCTTGCCGCCATCACTCAGTTTATCCTACTTCCACCCTTAGATGCATTTCATGCTCTTGCAGCAGTGTCTTCCTTCTAGACAAGATGACAAAGAACCAACCAAAAATCAGTGGTTTCCAGACAACATGTCTTGTCTCCATGGGCTAGAACACTTTGCTCAAGGGGGGGTATGAGAAGTCTACCCTTGGTGGAGTTAAGGATGATGGATTTAGTTCCAAGTAGAAAAGGGGAAATTTAGTGTACCAGGAGCTGTGGTTTGTTTGCCAATCCTCCACATAAGTTTACAGATTGGTTGTTCAAGGTAGTTTCAGCCTATAGTCTGGTTAATAAAGGTAATCCTAGGTGAAATACACACCTAAGGGGCTCAGGTTAATGACAGTAGCTTGCCTAGTAAGCATGGAAACTTGTACTTGGAGTAATACGAAAGGTGGGTGATTTAGGAACTTGGCCTAAGTTTCACCTAGAGCTAATGGTTTATGTGTAGGAGACTTCCTACTCCCTTAGGATGGTAAGTCTAGAAAAGGTGAAGTAGGAGTCCTATAAGTAGGTTGTCCTAATGAGGCCTAGCAATATTTTACTAGGGGATGCTAAACAAAAGAGTATAGGTTTGCCCTAGGAATGTAACATCTAGATGGCAGGATGTTGAGATGTCATGATGATAAGATGGTGGAGTAATCTGGCAATATGCTGAGATGTCGAGAGGTCGAGATGCTCAGTTGTTGGATGGTAGTTAACTTGGCAGTACACTTAGTAGACTCAGAAGGGTTATTATAACTCAATTTTATTGTCCTAGCTAAGGAGTAGGCAAGTTTGGCTTAGAGAGGCGAAGTGTAGCCCTTGTTTGGTACTACAGGATGCTTAGGTTGCTTACTAATAGGGACCAGATGCCTTTTGTTGCCCAAAAAGGGATTTCTTCCAAAAGGATAGTCTTAGGTACTTGTCCTTTATTTAGGTACAAGTCCTAATAGCCTAGTAGTAGTTCTAAACTCCTATTTACTTCGCTCTGGGGTATCCTGCCTTATTAGGTCTTATTAGGTTTCCCAGGGGATCTCTTATCAGATGAGATTTTCTCTGCAGGTCAAAATGCTCCCTTTTATATACATAAATATAGGAGGCTGTGCCAGCCAATCAGAGGACTGGTGGCTTATAAATTAAGGCACAATCGCTTACTAATGCCAGGCACAAGCTGACAAATCCAGGCACATTAAGAGAAAGCACTTTGAGCAGAAGAGTCCAAATTTGAGTTGCTCTGCCAAAGAGGCTGGCTATGCTGTGCAGGGCTGTACAGACTAATGGGGACAAGGTCACATGTAGCTAGGGGTCACATGATCACTTTGTCTCACTGGCACTTAGCTAAGTAATCAGATAAATAAAGAGAAATCAAGGGAATAGTATGCTATGTACAAATATGCAAGTGTAAGGGTATGACTAGAGAGATTAATGAATATCTCAATAACTGGTAGGTGGAAAAATCTGGAAAGATAGGGGTATGTAGCTCATGATAGGGGCTATCTTTCCCTATGGTATCAAAGGGTATTGTCTGCAGGAGCTGTGGAAATTTCACTTCTCAGGTGACTGATTTACTATGTGTGCAAGTCAGTGGTAAGTCGTGTTCTATATGTTTTTATGCTTGAATACATGCAACATGCATGTTGCATCCCATGTGTCTTTACACTTGGACACATGCAACCAGATCCTGGATGTAAGGGGAGACTATGTCTCACTGGTCCAAGGCTCTGAGAGCATTGTAATGTATGTACCTATGCCCCTTTCTCTTTGTTTTCCTTCATTGTTAGAAGTAAACTAACACCTCTTTGTCTTAGAACCACCCCATTCTCACTATGTCCTCAAAGATCAATATCTCCAATGCCAACAAGGTCCCTGACCTCACTGGCCCCAACTATCTCAAATGAAGGCAGGTCATGCAGGCCTACCTGTGCACCATCAGTGCATGGTGCCCCATCACCTCTGACTGTCCCAATGAGCTCACTGAGGAAGGATCTGACAGGGTCCTGAACTAGTCCCATATTGATGACTGACATAACACCAATAAAAGGTGCTTGGCACCTTGGTCCTCAAGATAACTCCTGCCCTCACTCATCCTTTTTACAACTTGGACTTTGTCAAGGATATTTGGATGGTCCTCAAGGCCAAATTCTCTATCCCATCTACTGCCTTCAAATATTTGGAGTTTAAAGCAATGATGGACACCACCATCCCTGAGGACCAGCATCCCCAAGCTGCATTCTCAAAGCTGCACCAGCACTTCAACCTGCTGTACACTTATTTGAATAAGATCTCCATGACTTTACAGTTATTAATTGTACTAGTGAAGTTACCACAGTACATGGACATGTTCATGCAGTTTCTAAACATGTCCACCTCTGGTGTGCCTGGTACCTCCACCACCTTGTCTGTCAAAGGAAAGGAAAAGGCTGGAGAAGCAACTATGCTCCCCACCTTAGATGAAATTGAACAAATGACACTCATTGCTTGGAAGCAATACATCTCAAAGCATAAGCCCAAGCACGATGACCATGTGCAGAAGATCTCTACCATCAAGTGTAAGCCTGTGGACCCCCAGTTCCAGCAGCAGCAACAGCAGCAACAGTGCTCACAGGGGCAGCAACAGCAGGGGGGAAATCAGCAGCAGCAGAGAGGTTCCTAGCAAAAGAAGAAGAAGATCACCTGAGGTCAGCGCTCCACACAAGGGCAAGCAAAGCAAGATACTCATCCCCAATGCCATGAAAACGCACACACTAGTGAGGCCACCACCTCCTTTGCCTTCTCAAGTGTTACCATCATCAATCCCGCTATTGTGGAAGCCGGTTCCTTCATCATTGACTCCTGCTGACTCGCTCACACCACTGGTGAGATCCACTATGGCCCACCTGCCTTTTCCCAGACCAAGAATGCGATCTCACTTGCTTGCCGTCTGGAAATCACCCCCACTATCGAGACCATAAGACATTTTAATAGGATAGTAAATAGTAAACTTACTCACACCCCCTTGTCAATGCTGGAGACTATGATTTTGGTGCCTCCAGACCTTCTCACCTTTCTAATTACAAGGAACAAAAGCATAATTCCCCAGTCCATCAACTCTTGCTGTCCTTTTTGGCCACCTTTGACCTGGATGTACCCTCCTATGAGGACATGATGGAAGACGACTTGTCCTCACTCCTCAACTGCCTTCACCAACCCATTGAGCCTACCTGCTCATTCAAATGAATGATGAAGACTCCATCTTCATTCACTCCAGCCAGACAGAGACTGGTGAGTTTTACATCATTCAGGAAGACTTCTATGCCCAAAAAGAGGAAGAAGTGAAGATGCCCTATGAGGACTACTTCAACCTGAATGATGGCTATGAGGATGAAACATATGTTCTTTCCTTGTCCCCCTCACATCCATCAAACACTAATGTGCAATTTCCTTACTTGCCACAGTATGTAAATTATATTCTATCATTTGTAGTAGATAGTGATGGAATGGACATGATTTCTATGCTCTTATATATCTTGTGTGATGGTTGTGAGAACCACAATGTAAAGGGAAAAGGGAAAACATGTGAATAGAAAGAGGACGCAGAAATGTGGCTCCTCAACTCTGGAGCTTTGGCTCATTTCACCAATAACTTTGACGCATTCATCAAGTATCAGGCATATAATAAGCCGTGCTATATGCAAACTGCAAATGGCAAAGTGCCAGTCTTAGGTGAAGGCAATGTCCTTATCTGCTACAAGGAGAATGTTGTGTGATTATCACCAACTATCTACATGCCAGATTGTACCATCAATCTTATTTCTCTTAACACCCTCCTGAAGGACAATTGCCTATTTGTATAGAGTGCTGAAGGCTTTATGCACATCATAGATGATTGCACCAAGCATGACCTGATCAGCTTCCATTCCCATGGAAGTAGTACCATGTACTGAGTAAGAGCCCCTATAGTTCATGATCACACTAGAGTGAATATTGATATGATCACTGTGGATTATGAGCTGCTCCATTGCTGCCTAGGGCACCCTTCTAAGGATGTTCTTAGAGCTGTGTGAAAACACATCAAAGATTTCCCAAGCATGTCTATTCTGCCTGTGGAACCAGTTTGCCCTGGCTGTCAGCTAGGCAAACAGCCTAACTGCCCCTTTGCTGTGAATGATGTTTGTGCAAAGAAACCTTTTGAACTCATACACTCAGATCTAAAGTCCTTCAAGACTGAATCTTATCATAGATTAAGGTATATTATTGTCTTTTGTGATGATTACATGTCCCAAGAATGGATTAAACCCCTCTGGACTAAGGACCAGGCACTTGATGCCACTAAAGAGTTCATAAAGTACATCCAAAATCAGTACTCCACCTCCATGAAAAGCTGGATGTCTGATGCAGGGGAAGAATACAAATCAAAAATCTTCAGGCAATTGATGTGTGACAATAGCATTCATGTCTATGAGTCTACGCCCCATATCCCACAGCAGAACAGATGTGCTGAGCAGTTTACTTGCACTTTAATGGACAAAGCTAAGGTAATGCATCTTCACACTTGTTTACCTTAATCTTACTGGGAGTTTGCTGTCCAGCATGCAGTACATGTGTATAATCATACTCCCAAACAAGGTCTAAATTGGAGGACACCTCACAAACTTTTAAATAGAGTTCCTCCTACAGTCTCTCATCTATACATCCTCAGATGCACTACATATGTTCACCTTCCAGTGGACACTTGTGGAGGCAAGCTAAAGCCTAAATCGCAGCTAATGATTTACCTAGGTATAGTGCTAGGAAATGAGCACAATTATCTATTCATGCACCCCAGTAATGTACTATATACATATGCACATGCAATATTTGATGAGAACCTATTCCCCCAATGCCCAGGAGTTTGGCCTCACAAGCCTGTAAGTACAACTCTGCAACCCCATAGGTATCCCAAACTCTTCTTGCATTCACCTTTTAAAGGAGAAAGTGATGATGATGACTTACCAGGACCCTCTGAGTGACCTCACCGGGTCCCATCAAACCCAAGTCCACTACCTTCTGTGCAAGCACCCTTGCCCAAACCAGTTGTCCAAGAATGGACCCCATCCCCTCCTTATACCCCTTTTTGGAGACTTCCTTCTTTGGACCCCCCTCTTGCCTTGCCATGATGCTCTGAGTGTATTAGGCAACTGCCTCGCTGCCCTGGTAATATCTATGGAGAGTGCTGTAACCCAGTGTAACAAATTAAAGAAATTAAATGCGATTCACACTAAAAAGACCTTACCAGTCAATCTGCCCCTTCTACACCAGAAACATCCAATATTCCTAGTGCCATGCCTCCATTTCCCACTCCTTTAGAGAACAATGTCAAACACATAGTCTGGAAAGGAGGAGATACTATGATTTCATACCTATGCACAAGGGCAGTACCTCTCAGCAAAAGGCTTGATAAGCCTAATTACCGCAAATGGTCCTATAAGGAATCTTATCTGCCTACCTGAATTGGGGATGCAAGCAATGGTTCAAAGTGTACAAGACAGAACTAGATATGCTAAAACAACTCAAAGTCTTTGAGGTCTCTGACCGACCCACTGGCTGAAAGGTCATTAAGAATCAATGGATATTTGATGAAAAATCAAATGGCTGTAAATGTGTCTGACTAGTAGTGAAAGGATTCTTGCAAGTCAAAGGTCTTGATTTTGATCAGATCTTTAGTCTAGTTGTTAGGTTTGAAACAGTACAATACATGCTTGCCCTAGCTGCCTTAGAGAACTGGCACTTGTCTGATCTCAATGTGCGATCTGCCTATCTATATGGCAAATTAGATGAGGAAATTTATATGGAATTTTCAGAAGACTTCATGCCTTCTCATCTTAAAAACAAAGTTCTCCAATTACTCCACACCCTATACAGGCTTAAACAAGTAGGTTTGGCTTGGTGGAATGAGCTCAATCAATCCATGAGAGAACTAGGCTTTGAGTGACTAAAGTCAGACGCTGGCCTCTTTATATACAGAGAAGCAAACCAAATTGTTGTAGCTATAATCTACATAGACAATGCTCTCTTCTATGGCCCCTCAAAAGCCCTTGTCAAAAGAGTCAAGGCTGCCTTTATGAAAAGGTAGAAATGCTATGATCTCGGAGATGGACATGAATTCCTCCAAATAAACATTTGTTGATCAGATCGCCAGTTACATATTGACCAGTGTGAATACCTTGAGAAAATGCCTAGAGCAATGCAGAATGATCAATGCAAAACCTGCCCATATACCTTTACCTCAGGGTTATCAACCTGAGAAGAATACAACCCCTGTCAACACAGAACTTCGGATGCTATTCTAGTCAATCATCAGCTCGTTATTATATCTTATGCTTGGTACTTGCCCAGACATTGCTTATGCAATCACACAAATGGTGTGACAGTCTGCCAATCCATTACAAGAGGACTTAGATAAAGCTCTTTATATCTGCCGGTACCTAATTGGCACTCACAACTATTTGCTTGTATCCAATGGTACTTCCGGATGTGGTATTACCACTTGCACTGATTCCAATTGGGGAGTAGATCCAGATACTCACCACTCCCAAATAGGATTTTACTTAAAACTGGCGAATGGTGTTTTCCTATGGAATTCACACTTACAAAAGACCAAGGCCCTCTCTTCTACAAAGGCCAAATACATGGCCTTGAGTGATTGTTCTCACCAGGTCTTATGAGTTAAACAAATGTTTGAAGAATTAGGATTCCATCTTAAACCCATTCCCATTTGTGGCAACAACCAGGGTTTTATTTTTATAGCTAACAACTCCATTATCAAATGTTGCACAAAACATATACCCATTCACTACCACTTTGTATACAATGCTGTAACTGATCAGCACATAGAGATCTTCTATATCAAAGGGACTGACAATCCTGCCGATATGTTCACTAAGAACCTCGGATATGTCAAATTCAAGCAGTGCTGATCTCATATTGGTCTAGATATTAAAACCACAGTTAGTAGGACTGACTAGCAATACATATAACTGCCACCTAATGCTTACACAATTACCATGTGCTTAGCAAGGGGGAGTGTTGAACAAACTCATATTACATGTACATGATAGTATGTAGTTCATTTATAGTAGTTAGTTCACATGCACTTCATGTAGCATATATAGCTTTTGAACTCAGGCATCTGAGTTCTAATTTACTCTTGACCAGCAACTGCTATCATCTCTGAGTTATCACCCACAGCAGGTAAGCCAAGTAACTATGTACTGTATGCTTTCGACATATATAAAGAGGCTGGTATCTGTTTTTAGTCACTCAAAGCCTAGGGTCCAGTATGGACCATGAAAGCAAAGTGAAACGAAATGTGAAATGTGAAATGTGAACTCTAGGTCACATGTGAATACCTCATGACATTATACTGCCACACAGAATCAGCCGCATTCCCCCCGTCGCTCCCAGAGTCTAATCAGTGATATGTAAGAACTCAGACTACTACTACAATGGATCCAGAGGCACAAGCCTCGTTTCAGATCGAATGCCACCACCACCTAGCTGTTCTCATTTCCCTCCTCATTGCCCAAGTTGCATATTATTACCATCTTCTGTTTTTGAACACTGCTGCACTGATTCCTTATCATACGTCCATCCTGACAGGTGAAGGGTGGGTACTTGCACTACTCAATGGTCATCCCAATAGGATCCAGACATGCTTAGATGTCAATCTCAATGTCTTTGACCGGCTGGTGTGTGTATTGAGACAACATGGCATTTTGGACTCACAAAATGGAATATCAGTTGAGGAGCAGCTTGGTATTTTCTTGTATACATGTGTCACTGGCCTATCATCTCGACATGTTGGAGAGTGATTTCAACACTCAATGAATACAATCTGCAGGTCAGAATCCTTCGTTCACTCCACATTTTCCTGCATCTGATGCTTCAAATCAGATACTTCAAACAGATGATTTTTTTCTTTTTGAATGCACCTTTCTACACCTCCCAGGTTCAATTTCCAACAGAAGATACCCAAATCTCTGTTGTGATCACTGATGTCTTTCTTCTAAACAAGACAACAAAGAACCAACCAAAAAAAATTGGTGGTCCCCAGACAATGTGTCTTGTCTCCACAGGCTAGAACACTTTGCTCAAGGGAAGTACAAGAAGTCTACCCTTGGTGGAGTTAGAGGTAATGGAAATAGTTCCAGGTAAAAGGGGAGATATAGTGTACAAGATAACTGACCTTCACCGAATGACTCCACCTCTATGTCAGGGAACACTGGAATCAGTACCTGGTCATTCAAATCATCCAAGTCCAAGTCCACTACCAATTTATGCTGAGAGACTTGTGCTGGCCTTGATTGTACTTCAGCACAGCAGTTTTTCTGTGCCACATTGGTAATCTGGTGGTGCTGTTAAATAACAGGTGAGGTCAGGAATCAGTGAATGTGAGAACAAGGACGAACCTTCACCGTCTAATGCAGTGGGTGGGTGAAGCAAGTAAACTGATTGTTGACACGAAAACAATTGACCCCTACAAGAAAGCACACTGTGATGAGTCAATCCACATCCATGATACACAGAGCATGTGTACCTACAAGCTGTATGCAACATCCACCAACTTGGCTGAATATGTTACCTTGCATGCTTCTCCAAGTCCTTACTGATACCTAGTACTTGGCCAGCCTGGTGTTGTGCTTCTTGATTTTACATTTGCCCATATAGGTAAATGCCCTCAAGCAGGGCATGACCATCAAGCAACAGTGCCCACAGAATGTAGTCACCAGTACTTTCCATCATCTCCACAGCATGAGAGATGCAATAGATGTCACACCTGGTACATACCTTTGGGGATGTTGGTGGTGGGCAGTGGTGGGGAAAAAAAAATCACTGTTAACAGCTGAGTTTCAAATTTTGATGCAGAAACATCATGGGTATTTCAAACTCCACCTGCCAGCAGTGACTATCATATGACACATTTTGAAAAATTTGTGCCAAGTCTACACCTGTACCACCTGGCCCATGCACAACAACACGGTGGGTTTGAGGTGGTGGGTGGGTCATCTACAGTCATTGGTGGGTGCCATGGATGGCCTAGGTATGTCTGTTATATCGTTTTTGTACCGCTAGCATTGATCTGTCCCATTTTCAGCCAGTAGCTCTCTTTCAACTCATTTCGAGTCACGGCATGCTCCACTCGTTGTGCCATCCATCTGGCAACCCTTTCCACTGTATCCACCATTTTTAACAATGTTCCAGCAGTGTGGATCACCCTCAACATCCCCCAGTCCTCCTCACTTACCCAAATCACCCCTTGGCCCAGTATTTCAATACAATGCATTCATTCTGCCAACACGCTTGTTCTGCTCACTCCTGATGCATTCCTAATCATATCCAATACCCTTGAAAACATTGTAGCATTCTCAATTGACCTCAACACCTCTAGGTGAGTTTTTTTACTTCCATGGCTCTGATTATTGTTGACATGTTTTGATGTGTTACACAGCTTCTTTGGGAATTGGGACGTTCCACTTGCCACACCTGCTCACACTATCCCATCCACTCACACCATCCCACCTGCTCACACCATCCCACCTGCTCACACCATCCCACCTGCTCACACCTGTGCCAGTCACCCACCCCTTTGCATCCATTTGCACCCACTCACCACACCCACACACACCATTCCAATCACTCACACCTGTACAGGGGTGATAATGCAACACATGCGATCAGTGTGGGCGTTGTACTGTCGCCCTTGCCCATTTGCACGCTCCCACCTGCTTGTGCCCACTTGCCTGTCACCCATCCCAACTGTTCAAACACATGCATACCTGCCTATTCATGTCTGTGTGCATGGGTGGGTTGCCAACAATGCAATATGCATGATTCACACATCCATTGTGTGATTGCCCTTCAGGCTCCAAGTTGCCCACTTGCACTGTCTTGCACCTTACCTGTGCAGTGCAGGTTGAGCTGCTGGTACCTGGGGTTTTACCCATGAAGATACCTGCAGTTACAGCAAATTTACTGATCATTACAATAATACCATAAATACTATCTGTAATCTGATGCAACTGTGGTGGTCTGTGGTGGTCTGTAGTGGTCTGTGAACACTTTCCGACAGACACAACAGACATGACAGTTGGTGGCACAGACTCCACAGACCTCACAATAGGATGACATTTTGCTGATGGAGACTGTCTGTGCCAGTAACGAACTCGAATACCCTGAGGTGTCATCTTTTTCATTCATGATCTCTACATATATATATATATATATTCTTTATCTACTCAGCCATCAGCATGGTGATTGTTGCAGTGTTGGACTTGAACATTTGAATTTTCCCCAAGGGGTTGCATTTCTTTGGGGACAAGTTATTTACATATAGCTTTAGTCGAGATTTGAGTGACCCATGGGTGATGTGGGACTCTGAGGCTATCATGTAGGATGTCCTAACTTTATTGACCATCTTTTTATAGGCACCTTGATCAACAGATGTTGACCTGGATGACCTAAAGATGAACCACTAGATGTCAAGGGTATTTACAACATGATGAATTATGCCTTGCAGATGCTGACCTTCTCCTAGCAATCTATCATTTCACAGCAAGCATTGGTTATCCAGTATGTGAAGATGATGACTCTAGCATCGGTCAGCCTGAAAAGTGAGAACCATTTGACATCACATTTCTTTTGGTGGCCAACTCAAGCATTCATTTCAGCTGTTTGACTGATGCTATGGACTACTCTCGTAATGAGTGAAAGATGAACCACGCTTTGTAGTAGCCGCAGCAATCACTGGCTCTCCAGTACAGTGTAAAAGGGTCACTCAATCCTGGTCAATGGAGTGATCACATGCAGGATCTCACCTCTTCCCAGACCTGTCTATTTCTGAGCCTCTAGTAGTTCTACTATCTGTTGGCCCATCTGCCATTTGAAGAGTTGTGTCCATGCTATTGCCGACTGTAGACTGGCAATTACCTGAAAAGGCTTTATGGCCTATGACTTGTGTTCTGTGATAGCAGTGTCATGGTCAAAACATCCAGTCACACAGAACAATATATGGATATCATAGGGCTGGATGGGTGGCATCCATTCTGATGTGGTGGCGAGAGTAGCTACACTTCCAAGATGGTTTCACCCTATCCTTTAAAATATGGTATGGTCCCCATATCTCCGATCATTGCTATTGATATGGATATGACAGTTCAAATTCCTCCGGAAGAGAGTATCCCTGTTTCATCCCAATTCACTCCTTAAACTTCTCTGCCCTCCAAGATCTTATGTTCTTGATATCCAAGAATCTATACAAGGTCACTGAGGTGGCTTAGAGTTATATATAGCAAAAGTATAAAAGCTGGGTATGCAAGCCCCCTTTCCTATATATAGTTCAACAGACATGTCTCTCCTCTCAACTCTTGCTCTCGGGGCTCTTGTGACCATGGCTTAGGCCCAGTCTCTGACTGTTGACAACAAGTGTTCTAAGTCCATCTTCCTGTTTACCCAGACCAGCTATGGTTCCATCAAGAACAATGTGAACGTTGGCCCTGGTGCTAGTGTCAACATGGACATCAGTTCTAACTGGAATGGTGCCATTAACATTGGTGGGTCTTTGATCTCTTTCGCTGGCCCTTAGGGCTCACGTTCATAGGTACTGGATGCAACAGTGTGAGTTCTTGCACCACTGGTGGTCCCACCTGGAGTGGCGTGACGCCTTTCAGCAGAGTCGAATTCAACTTTGTAAGATTCCAGCTTGAGCAGCTCATTTCAATGATCCAACACCTTCCTCTTTTAGTGGGCCATCCCTGGTTCAATGACCTATGACATGACATCTCCCTTATCTATGGTTACAACATTGGGATGAAGATCTCCTCGGCCAACACTGGCTGTAATGCATTCACTTGCATCATCTCTTCTGGCTGTGTCAGCATACCGTACCTCAGATTCTTGTTTCTGTGCTAACATAGATTTAACCCATCCCTGGCCCAGACAGCTCATGCTACTCTCCTTGCTGCTCTTCCACCTCTGCATGCAGTGGTGGTGCTCTCCCTGCTTGGGGTGGAGGGTGTGTAAACAACACTGGCCCTGGTTCTTGCAGTAGCTTCTACTATGGCACTTGCTACAACACGTATGCCTTTCCCGACAATGACAGTGCCAGTAAGTTATGTCACTCCTCATCTCAGACAGCATAAATACAGATATTGATATACGTCTTTCATAGGCAGGTACAAGCCTGCCAATATTGTTGACTACACTTGCCACAACACCACCATCATCCTGATGCTTTGCCCCAGCATCATGTCGAACTATCACTAAGCGCGGTGCTCATTCATGCCGGTCAACGAGTCTCATGCTTGCTCAAGGAAGTTCCTTCTGATAACGTGTCTTGGTCATTTGTACACGGCATCTAGGAATCGTGGATACCATTCTCATTGGCTGTCCTTGACTTGAAGGAAATATCACCCCCCCTTTTTGGTCCCTGTTTCTTGTCACCATGTAAATAAATACATTGTGTGTCGTTGCATCTATTAAAAATTCTTTGTGCTGTTCAGCTGAAAGTGGGTGCAATATCAGGTTGCTTCTTGTCCAAGTAGCAGTTTTAGGGTGGTATCCAGAAGCTAGTTGGTTGTCTGGCTTTCCATAGTGTCACAGATGATTTCAAACATGTTACCAATCCCTGACCCATTACTGTAGTTTTTGGCTAGCTTGGCAGCATGGGAATTTTAGTCAAAATTCGACACCCATCTTCCTCCCATTATAGTGCCCCGATGCTTCACTGAAATTTGATGGAAAATGTACCAATCGACTCAGGATACCCTAGAGAATGCACCCTGCTTGGACCGCTGAGGAGATAACAACATCTCGGTGTTTTGATTTTTGGGGGTCGCTAGGATCTTGTGGTATATGTCTATTGAGCTCGTTTGTAGGATCCAGCCATCAATAACTCCTCCTGCAGAATTGGAACACTTGATTTCACCCACCCTCATCCCTTGGTCATACCTGGTGGCCCTGTTTTGCAGAGCTGCAATGTGAGGAGCAGATACTTACTGAGGAGATCCCGATATATTCTTGAAATGGCTGGGTTCCATTCACCCCTCCACATGTGTGCACCACCACCAATGGAAGGATCCAGATCATATTTAGCCATAAACCCTCTTACTGAAAAGCCAAAGTGTTTGTCCATTTCAAGGATTGGAACATTAATAGGTGATGTCTGAGGAAGTAGTAGAAATGTGTAGTGATGATATAGCATACCCTTTTGAGGATGCGGTGGTATGTACTTTGGGGATGACTTTGCTCAGAATATATCCAGAGTTGTCAATCCATTGTAGGAACTTGTGTGAACCAAATGTTTTTGCCCATCCATGAGGCTAAATCACACTGAGGCTACATCACAACAAACCATATGGTGTATAGAACAAGATGTGATGATTAGAAACAAACTATCTGCTCGTCAAGAGCCTTGAAACTAGGAAGCACCAAAGTCCCTGCCCTTGCTGCCTCAAGATCTTCCTTGGCATACTCAAAAATATCAATCGCTGTGCCAACCTCAATCCCAAGCCAATTCTTGAGATTTGATAATTGGATATACTTGCGGCTGAGGTGATTCAGGTGAGAAAAGCCTTTCGCCCTCAGAACAGGTCCAAATTATGAGTAAATGACTCCATTTTTATTCCTTCCACCATGTGTGTCGAGATATGAAAACCATTCAATGAGTCCAGGGATGGGCTTGAGTAGAGCAGGTGAAACTGAGCACGTGTTTTGAGATGTTGGCACACTAAGCCCTGATTGGGCAGATGGCTAACCTGGTAATCTGGCGCCTTGTGGACCTACTCCCCACTGTGGTAAAATGAAAATGAGAGGGGGGTAGCCAGGGTATCCATACCCAACTGGGAAGCCAGGCTGTTCCATTGGCATGTCACTCTGCTGGTTGAGTGATGACCAGGTGTGCAGTGTCTTCTTTCTAGATAAGATTAGTAGAAATGCTAAGAAACACTTACCAGACAACCAATCTTATCTCCACAGATAGTAAACCTGAAGCAAGGTGAAGAGAGTACTCTTTCCTAGTCGAGTTGGTACTAGAAACAAGTATCAATCTCATAGAAAGGGGTTGACTATCAGGCACATGGTTTGTTTGCCAATCTTCAATGAGGTTGAGGAAATTGGAGTTCAGCAACATATTGAGGGTCTGGTTTTCTGTTGGGATGGTGTACAAAATATACTATAGTTAATTGGGGAATGGTCTAGACAACTCTTGGATTGCTAGAAGGATACTTTGTAGCGACTGGGGTTACTTCCCTAAGATGTGCTCTCAATGACTTCCAATTAGCTCCAGTTGATTAGGAATGCTCAATTGGATAGGTAGCGTTAATAAACTTTACTCTCGCTACTGATTCTCACACGTTACTTAGACACACAGAATAGTCTTTCCTAAACTGATTCTATTATGCACTAAGGAGTTGGCAATCAGCTTAAATGCTCGACTCAACCCTTTCCCAAGGTACTAATGAACTATTAGATCTCTCTACTAGCTGGGAATTTATTTCCTTTAGTTGCTCGCTCTGGGGTTTTCTCCCTAAAGGTGTTCTAACTGACCTTATCCTAAGGGATTCAGTATACTTCTAACTATGGGTTTAAGTAGTTCTATTTTTAGCGTGGGAACTTCTCTACACAGCCTCACTGTCTGTTTGTAGAGAGATGTACTTGTAAGCACTCATTGGTTGAGTTCAATTCAAGTAGGAACCTTTTTCCTAAAAGAGAGAACTGTCCAAATGGGGCTGAATCGCGCTCCTTATATAGTAATTTACATGTGGCTGTGCTTCCTTCAGTTCTGAGGTGGCTGTGCCAAGATATGACTTATACTAACTCACTTTGACTTACCCTATCAGAAAATGACTTGCAATGAGCTAAAAATAACCTTTGGCTTGGCAATGACTCATCATGACTCATACTGTGCAGGTCACATGATCATTTTGCTAGTCTAGGGGCAGTGCTTTAATTAGTTCTCATTTGACTCACTTTGACTCATTATGACTCATGCTGTGCAAGGTCACATGCTCCAATTGCTTCTCTGACACTTGGCTAAGTACTTAAGGGTAAAAGAGATATTAAGAAAATGGTTTGCTATATACTTGTAGGTAGTAATAAAAGTATGTTGGGAGAAATTATTTTGTTTCTCCACAACCTGTGAACAAACAAATAAGAAAAAATAGAGGTATATACCAGATACTATGGTCTATATGTTCCTCAATTAGCTAAGCATTTGGACCGTGGGAATATAGTAAAAACTTAAATCTCGAGTCAAATATCTAGCATCACATATACAATAACTATGTATCCACATCCAAATATTTTGGTGCAGGTCAGTGGTGCACTATCAAGGATGAGATTTGGTGGTTTTTCGTCGATTGTTGCTAAACCTTCCATCTGATCAATACAACACATCAGTAAAGTGAGTTTGAATAGTAACAAGAGAATACATATGATCTGTATAGCCCAGAATGATAAGTTGCTGATCATCAGTGTTTGGCAGATATTGCCACTGCTGGGACTGTAGCACCACCTGTCAGTGCCTTTTGAGTGAATCTTGCACTTCCATCATTCTTGGAGCTTTCCTACCAGCTTAAGGCAGCGACTGGCTTCATCTAGCTTCAGGTCAGCAGAGCCAGGTGTTGTCTTCTGCTTGGCTGTGCCAGATGTTGTGCCTGAGCCTTTTGTACTCTGGAAATATAAAAGTCAGAGTCTGGAGAATGAAGAACGAAATATACTTACACCTTTGCTGGGGTGAGAGGAGCCACCATTGCCAAGAAAGGCAGAATCTTTAAATTGGACGACTGGATTCTTGGGTGCATGAGTTGACTTATGCCTGCTGGGTAGGCATCCAGGCACAATGAGATCCTGCAAATGTCCTATGAATATATCAAGTTCATCATCCATTTGGATTGAGGTCAATGCTTGCTTTGCCTTGTCAGAGTTCAGATAGTACTGGAGGCAGACTGTCTTAGGGTATTGTTTCATCTTCTCAACAACAATATCGTGGAGAGCAGTAAGCATGACAGTAGACAGCAACTTGAATGGAGCATGTGTGCCATCCAGACAAGGGGCTGAGCACTGAATGGTAAAAACTTCAAAGGCTGAAAAGTAATAAAATGAATAGGGGAAGATTTTTGACAGAACAAGGGCCACTTACAACTATCATTGTCAGAGGTGGCAACTTTCTTGGAGGTCTGTTTCTTTTGTTTTCACAATGCCTGGGGTGCTGCAGCTACCACAGGTTTAGAAGGATGATGCTGTTGAAGAAGGTCATTGAGTGCAACATCAGAGTCCTCATCATTAGATGTGTCTTGTATATCTTCAAGGTTGAAATTCCTGCTCGACATCTCACTCTGGCCATCATCAACATTCATATACTCGACTTCACTCATTCTCATGGTCATGATGCTTAAAAGCTGGTCTGCACTCCTGAGTACCTCTGTGGGGAACACAGGGATGTTCACATCTTCATCATCTTTGTTGAAAGTTGCAAGACTATAAGCTTCATCAAATTTGGTAATAGAATCTAAGTATGTAGTTTGTATAGTATCGTCAAAGGCCGATTGGATTGTGGAATGTTTCTGTGAAGGTGGGGCTATAGATTTCTGAGAGCAGCCCATATTCTTTGGTATACACTTGTCCTTGGTTGAAACATTGAGCTGGGATGTAGGGGAAACACTGGACTGAGAAGTAGGTGTGCCACAGGAATGGTGCTTGCTCCATGTGACCCAAGGCTCACTCAGCAGTGTGCTGGTATTTGTAGCAGTTCCTTTGAGCTCACATATGTTGGAGAGTCCACTTTGTTGGCATCTGTTACAGACTTTGGCCCCAGGAGGTATCTCATACTTTACTTTGTGCACTCGACACTGTGAACAGGCTTCAGCCCACTTTTTCTTGCCTAAAAAGTGACGGACGGAGTAATGTACATTGCCAGCAATGGATAGAATAGATCTTACCTATGTCAGCCCAGGCCTGAGAGGCTTCAAGCTCTTGGCTAGTGAGTGACTCTGCAGAGTCACTCCCAACAATAAGACTAGCGGCTCTCTGCCTTGGGGGCATGATATCAAACAGATCGTGGTCTGGATGCAAGGAATGGGAGGGCATGGACCATTGTATTTACATGCAGCTGCTTGTTTTGCGCTGTGGAGTAATTAGTCATTGCTATGAAGTCCAGACCTCATTTTTACATAGGATGGCATGAGGACACTAATTGATGAGGTGTATCATGAGCCATGTGCAGTGTGCACAGTATCGTGAGTTGAGACCGATACATGACTCAGAGTCATGGTACCAAATGCCAGTGAAGTCCTGATTCAAGAGGTTCATACAACAAGGATGATATTTCATATGGAAAACAAAAACTAGTACATAGACAACAGATTATATGTACACAATGTCCATACCATCCTTGAATATCTGCAGGCATGATGGTGTACACCCCAATACTCATCAGCAAAATAAGGGTTGCCTGGATAGTGCTGGACAGTGTCATAGTGCTCATAGTGAGGGTCCACATAGGCAATACTCTCATAGTACTCTCATAGTCTTTCATAGTATTGGCTAAAATCATAGTGTTTTACAGTCTGTTCATAGTGTGTTCATAGACTTTCATAGTGATCTCATAGTGTGTCATAATGTGTCATAGTGTGTATAGTGTGTCATAGTGTATCATAGTAGTCTCATAGTGTGTCATAGTGTAATAAAGTTGAGCAAAAAATGAACCAAAAAAATTAATGTTTTGATTAGTACACATACTAACTCTAATCCTACTCAACTTGTAGTATACTACCAATCCTAATTCTAATCTTACACTTTTAGTATACTTTGAAGTCTAATTCTAATCCAACCCCTATAGTATACTTTTACACACTTCTAATTTTAATTCCAAGACTACACTCATTATTATACTTTTTATGTACTCTTTACTACACTTTTAAATGGTCAAATGGAAATTATAAATATATGCCAGTGGCAGGAGTTGAACTCAACACTTTCCCAAAATGGCAATTCTCAGACACATTAACCACTACTATCACTACACCAGAGTTGCAAATGTTTTTGGTGTGAAGTCCATAGTTCGTGAAATTCAACACATTAAGATTTGAAAAGTACATGAAGATGTGGGTAACAACCTTGCCTTGAATCCACAGCAATAATATGAGGGTCCATCAAAAAGCTTCGTGTGCCAGAGAGATGCCGGCATGAAAAGCACGAAATGGCATAGAGATGCAAAATTCATTCAAGCAACTTTGGTGGGATGTCATACACCATCACACTACTTTATGGATCTTCACTGATCGCCAGACCAAGCTGACACTAAGTTTTCATATTCTGACTGGTCTTGTCACACACCGTTACGCTACTCTTTGGATCTCCGCTGATCGCCAGACCAAGCCAACACTAAAGTTTCATATTCCAGCTGGTCTTGTCACACTGGCACTCTCATCTTGCTTTTAAGATCATCTTGCCAATTGCAATGGATCCACAATTTGTAGGTCCTGATAAAAATGTTCCAGATAGTCCAATGCACCTCTAGTATATCCAAAATGAAAAGCAGAATTTCAAATGCAATACTTGTCTTCCCTGAGTGCCTACAATCCTCAGATTTGGCTGTTTCTCATATTAAAGGTCTGATAGACTCGTTGCTTGTATGTTTTTCATCAAACAAAATAGATCAGTATTGTGATTATATCCACACCAGCCTGGAAGCAACATAGGGAGCCTCCTGTGTCATTGTTGCACATGCTACAATGTTATTTGCATCTCTGTGTCATTTTGCAACTCCAGTGCAGTGATAGTAGATCATAAGATCTTGCATAGTATAAACCATTAGATGTATGTATATGACTACATCTCTGGCCTTTGACACCACTTTGCTACACTTTCTGATACACTTGTGTACACTTTTCACTACACTTTGCCATACTTTTTACCATATTTGGCCACACTTTTTCACCATCCTTTGGACATTTCATGCTAATCCTAACCCTACACTTTTTGATTCACTTTTTACTATCATTATTACACTGTGACAAACTATGACAGACTATGACAATACTCTGACAAACTGTGACATACTATGATTTTAGCCAACATTATGAAAGACTATGATGATACTATGAGTACTATAACACTGGACAGCACTGGACAGTAACCCTGATTGTGCTAATGAAGTGTGATAAAGAAAGTGTAGCAAAAGGTATAGTAAAAAGTGTGGCAAAAAGATACAGCAAAGTGTACTAGTCAAAGAGTATTTAAAAAAATGGATTGGGATTAGTACCACTATGAACACTATGAATACTATGGAAATACTATGGATACTATGAGATCACTATGAAAATACTATGAACTATGAATACTATGAGTACTATGAGTCATCTATGAAAACACTATAACTACTACATATGAGTACTATGAGTCATCTATGAAAACACTATGAATACTATGAGTACTATGAATACTATGAACACTATGGCAAAAACCAGAATTTGCTGATGAAGTGCTTTCATAAGAGTAATGTAGATATCCTTATCCGACATTTCCATCATCGCCATTCAAGCATACTCACCATTCCTACACAGATGATACTTCATCACAGAGAACATAAGTTCAATCAGATTGAAGTCAGGGAAATAAGGCGGTGTAAGGAACAGAAGTTCCTTGTGGTCATATTCCATCATATCCCATCATTCCATTGACTTCCACATCATTCCCAACCATAATCCAGTGAATCCTGTTCCAATCCAATCCAATCCTATCCCAACCCAATTCAATTTGACATTATCTGTCTGTTCCTGCATATCCACATGTGCAAGACCTACCCAGATCTTTTATTTTCATCTGGATTGGTTTCTTTTGATTTCATTGAGCTTTCATATCACTTTACCATAGGTCTAGACCATTTCATAGTGTTCTGCATGATTTCTATTTACCCATGAAGGGATAATGCTCTTTTTCTCTTACCTTGCCATACTTGGTTACTGATTGATATTTCCCTTATTAGGAAGAGTCTTTGGTGTTCCCTTGACTATAAAATCCCTGTAGTGCAATGGATAATATATCTTTCACCCATGTGCACTGATCACCCATTCTCTTGCTGCAAAGTCATGTCTTTGTGAACATCATCACTTTCCCACTCATATCTGGCCCTTGTTCTTGGCCGGCTCTCTTTCATCTCATCACCATCTCATTAATTCTACTCTGGATTTCTGGATTTCATCATCGAATGTATATTCCTACTTCCTTTCATCTCTACTTCATTTTCTGGACCATTTTTCTATTATCTTTCCAGATCAGATTCATCCGAATTAGCTCCTACATATTTATCTGGGTTGCTTTCCAGATTGTATAGTCAGGTTCTTTGCCCCCACCAACTTCTTTAGGATCCCTGGAACGAATCTATTCATACCTTTCTTTATCATTTTCTAGTATCCCTCTTGCTATTGCAGTACAGACAGGACTAGTGTTTTACAGCAGTAAAAACTCATAATGCATGCCTTTGTAAATCAGCATAATATTAGTTCATGTTCACATGTTTGCATGATAAAATCTCATTGTACTTATCTTGAATGAGATTCTGAATGTCTGGATGCTTGTGAATCTGGCAATTATCCATTATGATAACAGAACTTGTGACAGGAAATGGCTGCATGTTGTTGAGTAATCACTCAATGAATCATTTGAATATGTCACTGTGGAATGAGCCCTCAACTATGTCATAGTGCAAGATACCATCATGAAGTGAAATAGCAGGTAGAATGGAGAAGCTACAAATTATCAGTGATGGTTATAGACTTGAAATATGGACTTACTGCTGACCATGCACAAAGAAAGCCTTCCACTGTGCTTTTGTGCCCCGAATTGACCAAGCACAGCTGCGATAAGTCATACAATGATCCACAGAACTCTTGTCAACAAATATCAACTGTTCAGGCTGGTACAAACCAATTCATGCATGATATTCAAGTTGTTTTTCTGCAGACCTTTCTGCCACAACTTGCATGATCTAGAAGAGTAAAAATCAAGTACAAAGGATTTGGTTAGTTGCTCACTTTTTTCATGGTAAATCCCTTCCTGCGAAGGATTCTCCAAACAGTGGAGCACAAGACCTGAATACTGGCTGATACAGCCAACATCTCTTGAAGTTCATCCAAGTATAAATCTGGAGCTTTCTCAATGGTACCTAGAAGAAACTATAGTAGTTTGGATATCCTTAGTAATCAATCAATCCATTAGTGTTGTGGATGACATACCTCAACATCAATATCTCAAAGATGTTGATTATTGGATCAATCTCGTTTGGCTGGTTGGTTGTTTTCATTCAGGACTGTCCCATAAGCACAAAAATGAGCTAGGACTTGTTGGACAGTTCGAGTTGATATATTGAGTCTGAAACAACCCTAGAGCATAGCTTCCTTAGGTTGCCAATAGTAACTTGGACTGGATGGAGAGTGATATGAGAAGAGGCTTGTCAGGCCAAGTATGAGTCCTTCTTATAGTACTTAGGGGAAACACCAAGAAAACTAGACTGGAGTTCTCTGGTGGTGGCATCGAGCCTTAAGTACCTACTGGAGGTATGTACATGTTGGGGATGTATCTAATGATCCAAGGACAAAAGGAGAAAGAGCATAGGATGAAATAGAAGTGAAACATGTGAGGCCAACATGCAGTGTGGCAGAATGGAAGGGAAGCATAACATATGTGAAACATGTGTATCAAGGGAATGGAATGGAAGCGTGATCAAACACTTCCATGAAAAGGTGAAACATGAAGATGTGAAACAGGGAAAATAAGAAGTCTCATGCATGAAATGGAGTAAAGAGGTGAGACAACTATAACACATGAGATAAGGGTGAGAGATAGTGAGATAAGATAAAAGATAAGATTGTCTGTTGATATCCATAGAAAATGTTAAGTCCAACAAACATAGGGGTATGAGAATATACCATTCATAACAGAGTCCTGCAGAAATATATTCTTCATCCAGCATTCAAGAGAGCCATACAATAGCCCATTGAATTTCAGAGCCCGTTTGTTGACCTTAAGGCATGTCTCCTACATGTTTTTCAGTGATTGGATCCTACATACAAGCTTGATGTAGACATACAGCAAGTGAAACACCAACACCCACTGGGGGCTTGCTGTACCTAGCAAGGCCGACCAGCGGCACACTTGACTAGAGCTAGTTGGTAGCTGCACTAGTTTGGGTGTTGGTCAAGCGCAGATGGGTTTTGGAAGAACTCCAGGAGGACAAGACTGGGGGGCCAGTCGCAGTCTACCTGGGGGTTTATATACTATCTAGGATTTGTACATATTTGGTACTATACAGTATCTATCTATGGTAATAAGCTATGCATAGAGAGTCCGGGCACAGCCCTGTGAGTCAGTGTGAGTCAGGAGGAGTCATACTGAGTCAAGGCGGAACCGAGCATAGCCATGAGGCAATGCGAGGCTGTGTGCACGTTACATACATGAGTTAGAAATAAGCATAGCCATATGTATAGCCATAGGTATATGGTCCAATGAAAATAAGGAAAGGCATGTGTATCTGCATAGCCATATGTGCATGAGGCTGCAATAAGGCATAACCATGGATGCCGAGGGGAATGAGGCATGAGGGCAATGCATAGTAGTGCACATGTGATGAAGGTAAGGCATGATAAGGGAGTGACTCATAGATAAGCATGATAAGAGATAAGGGATGAGTCATGAGTAGTCATGGCGAGTCATAGGCATAGCCGAGCATAGCTATAAGGCGGTGCAAGGCTGTGGCGTGAATCATAATGAGTCATGAGGAAGTCATAATGAGTCATGAAGGAACATAGCTGAGGACATGAGGTACAAGGCTGTGTTGGAGTCATCATGAGTCATAGATAAGGTCATGAGGCATGATATGAGGCCGAGGATACCGGTGTGGCAATGCGTAGCAATGTAAGGCAGTGATGAGGCCGTGTGATGAGTCAGGACGAGTCACAGTATAGCCTTGTGGCAATGCAATGCTATGGCATGGCAGTGCATGGCTGTGTTGTGATGAGTCATGGTGAATCATGGGAAACACGATGAGTCAGAGTATGTCACAACGATAGAGAGCATAGCCATGATGCTGTGCGTGTCCACATGGTATGACATGAGGCAAAGGCTATGCATGGCAGTATACATGCAAGGCAAGCCGATGTGTCATGTGAGAGCGTGGGAGCATGATGTCATGTGATGTCATTAAGGGTCATGTGATGTCATGTGACCAAATAGTCATGTGGTCGTTATTGAACGAGTGTGGTGAGGTCAATGAATGATAGGGGCTATTTAGCGAGATGCTTTGTAGAAAGCCCAGAGAAATAGAGATAAATAAGGGAAAAATAGGGGCAAATACCAGTGATCGTAACACTACCCCCCGTCTAAAGGTTGACTTCCAGGCAATCACAGGCAGAACCAGCCAGCGGAGCGAGCAACCGAGAGAGGTGGTGATTTGTTTTTTCAAGGGAGTCGTCAAAGGCGACGAAAGAGAAGAATAACAAAGGAGAGCAACGTTCAATGGAGGGAAGGCGAAGGCAGGAGAATAAATGGGTGATAGAGCCTTATCCAAGGAACAGCATTGATCCAGTGTGTTTCTATATATCTCAGAGAATAAAGAGCGAGGGAGCATTCAAGGATAGGGTGAAGTGACAGAGTGAGTTTTTTTAAGTACCAGGAAGAAAGATCAGTAAAGAACTTTCAGTAGAGGTGTCATGGTCCAGAGAGATAAACAAATGTGTATTGTCAGGAGTAAATCCAGACATTTTGGAATGAGGGACCATAAGACCATTTTTTGTTAACCAAGGCGAAGTCACAATATAAAGACCTAATGGATTGGTCCAGCGTTGATAAGAGACAATGATTGATGTGACAGAGCCAAAGTATTTTGTTTTCCTAGTAGGGTGGAAGGTTCGATGCATAGCGAGTATCTTCCATGTGTTAGTACAGCAGGGACTGCTATACTTGTTTACTCTGTGTAGCAACATCTTGTAGGAGGATGAATATCCCAAGCAATATCCCAAATGATAAAGGCAGTGATGCCGATATGCAGTATTGCAATAGAAATTGAATAGAGTGGAATCGAGTAGGGAGTGTAGTCGTGGAATGAGCACGATATTAACTCGATGTCCAGGATTATTGAAGTGATTAATGATAATGTAAAGCGATGGAAGGAATGAGCCGATGATGAAGTCTGAATATCAACTCAAGGGGAATTCTTCCAGCGAGAGAGAGATTAATCCATGTAGTCGACAGTTCTTGTGGAGTCAAGATCTGTTATGGATGTAGTGTAGCAACATGTTCAGGTGACCAGCAACTGAATGTGTTGTAGAGAATACTTTTGAATGTGTAACGGATCAACCGTCACAGATAAATATTCTTTCATGTCTATATCCCAAGTATGAACATAGGATAAGCACCGTCAAGGTGTAGCACCATTTGTTCTAGTGACAAGAAGAATGGAAAGCATTACTTTGTTTGCCTATCCAGATCTGTTCTTCGTAGTCAAGGGATGGAAGAGAAGAGAGATGAGAAATAAACGAGAGGAATGAGATATGATATCTCGTCTATCATCTATGGGTAACATGACCAGCATGTTAGGAGAGTCCAAGTATTACCAGAATACTTAGGGGAGACTGTCCATGTAGGGTCTAAGGAAATACATGCATGACGTATAAGATCGAGAGTCACTTGATCAAGTTATTAACCAGAATACTTGAAAAGCTTCTTGATCTTTTTAGAGTATAAATATCGGAGTTGTAAGGGTGTGTATGATGTTCGCATGGAACATCGGATTGAGAGGCAGTTGATCTAGTCGTTAGGCATCTTGTATATGAGTTATCATAACCATTCCAATGGCGACAAATCAAATTCGTTCTTCATCATACAATAGTCAAGATTGCCAGAGCGCTAGAAAACCTTCTTAATCCTCTAAGGGGTCTTCTATATGGTATAACATATGTACCAGACATGTGGAGTGGAGAATCTAAGCGTCGTGATTTTCATAAATGTGTCTATGTCCTGTCGAGCTTTGTTGTGAGACAAAGGACTATCTTCGTCAAACCAGTTGATGAAGGGAAACGTCAACCTGAAGGAGAGCACTTGTTCATCTTGTGTATGGGTTATCATAACCATGCCAATGGTGACGAATCAAATTCGTTCTTAACCATACGACAGACAAGACTGAATGCGTCCTTGTGGTTTCTCTTGAAGAATGTCTTCTTCTTTCAGGAGACAACATTGTCGTAAGATTCGTTAAGTTGTGAGGAGTGACAAGAAGTCGTGTCGAATAACAATACAAATGTCAATGAAGATTTTATTCTTCATGGTTGTGAAGGAAGGGTGAAAAGATGAGACTATCGGAATGCTGATTGTTCTTCATCATGAATCCTTTCTTCATAAACCAAGATTTTGTTCTGAGAACTTGTGATGGTGAGATGATCACGGTGGAATAGAGAACGTTAAAGAATTCTGTGGGAGGAGATTTTCAGTAGTCACAGCGACAATTGTCAAGATAATACTCTCAACTGTAATTACGATCACAATCCACAGGGTTCTTGATGTTCTAATGTCATGACTTGGAAGGGGAATACTTCATGCCCTAACAAGTTATGTTTGAATGCGTGAGCATACTTGTGATCTTCTTCAGCAAGACTTGTCCTAAGTTCTATCTTCAGAGAACAAATGAACTGAGTGACGACTTGTCTAAACGAGTCTGTCATGAGACGAGGTACGAGTCTTTGGGCAAGATCCTGCCAGAGGTTTGCTTTGGATGTTGTACTTCATCTGAAGTTCGTAATCAATGTGATGATACCTGATCAAGCACAATGACTGTGAGTCAAGCGAAAACGAGTGTTTGTCGAAATGAGAGGTGCAAGCGGGATTTAGCAAGCTTCTGTTGTCATTTTCGATGAATGCATTGTAAGCGCGAGACTGGATTTTGTCATGAATATCGTGAGTTCAGGCTAGCAGAACTGCGATGGTTTGGTGTCTGTTCTATCATGTGTTTCGATACAGATTCGAGGAAACGGCATGAGAGATTAGACTTTTCTTGAGGAGAAGTGTATTGAGCACTTTGTAACAATTATTGGAGGAAAGGTGTAGAAGGAGATGAAAGGGGAAGTGGAATGAAGTGTTGATATAGCCTCAACCGAGCTTCAGGCTAGCTAAAGACTCCACTTGGCTGTAGATGTGATTAAGAATACAGTCAATAGTAACATATGAGTCGAAAGCGAGAAATGAAAATGAAAATGAAGAGTGAGGGATGAAAGCATAGGACAATTCTTCAGAATACTTCTGTTTTCTTTTCTTCTAATGTTCAAGCCTTGAGATCGTAAGATTGTATTCCTTTTTTAGGGGAACCGATCCTTTGATCTTTGAACATTTCTTTTCTTCGAATATCGTACAGGTCGATGTTCTAAGTCATAGGGAATATGACTTTGTGTCTTTGGATGTCTTGAACATTGAGCATGATGCTTTCCTTGAGGGTAACCACAACAAGAGGACTTGGTCGTTGATTTTCCACAGTTTCAGATAATGTGACCAATTTCGCCACAATTAAAACATTTCTTGTTTGTGGGTTTTCTGACCAACTTGGGTGTGGTAATGGAAGGGAAAGTGTCAGGCATTGGTTCGTCATTTGAACCGTATGTTCTTGACATGTGTGCATCATAAGATTCGTCATATGAACCAAATGATTCTTGATAATGAGCAAACGTATCATCATGGGAACTGCTTTGTTCCTGTTGTTCTAGATGATGTACATGAGGCTTTTCTGCGAGAGTGTCTGCACGTCTTGTGTTTGAGGAGGAGGGGACTTCTGGTCTCTGAACAATCTCGTCTTGTGAATAGTTAGAGTGATTTGCAATGGATTTCTTGGATCTAAGAATTCGAACTCAAACTGTTCATCAAGTTCTGTACCTTGTTCTAGAGGAGTATCCACTTGATCTTGAAGGATACTGTTTTCCTGAATAGGTGAGGATATTTCGTTTGCAAGAGATCCGAACAAATTCCGAAAGTTTGTAGCTCTTGTGGATGAGATCTCAATTAAGAGATCATCCCAAGTATAGAGCATTTTGAGCTCAGTGCGAGGATGTTCAAATATGAGTGCAGACGGTCCAGTCAATCTTGATAAGACTGCGACTACTGCGTCATATGATCCAGGGCAAATGCTATCAGAATGCAATACAAGCCAGGCTTGCATCTTTGTCCACTAAACTTCGAAAGTTTCATGTTGTTCGTCAAATCTACCGGGGTCGATAAATAAGTCAAGTGATGTTCTTGTGGAAGTAAGGTTTGCAATCTGTGCATGAGCTTTGTTCAGTAGCTCTTGAGCTTTTTCCAATTCAAAATTGAGGTATGCTGACTCTGTGCGTAGAGCCGTAATATAAGTTTGCATAAACTCATATTGTGAGTCAATGAATTCTAGACATTCATCTTCTGTTTTATACTCGTACAGATCCGTGAGGAACTGTGTAGAGTTGAATGGATTGATCGCCATGATCGCAGTCAAACCGATTCTTTTGTTTCTTTTCAAAAGGAGTATGAGTATCTTGTGTTTAAGCAAGATGAGTCCTAATAATTGTCGGAAAAATGAGTGTCGTTTTGTAAGGAATGTGGGATAGAGTTAACAACTCTATAGATCCAAACTGAACGAGTGTAAGGTCACAAGTGTGAGTTTGAGATGAGTGTTTCATGAACCAAAGCATTGAAGTCTTCTTCAATGTCTGTCCTAATGGCTTTGCCAAAGTCAAAGGGATGTCTTGACACTAATGAAGTTTTAACAGAAGCAGAAGAGTGTCCTAAAGAACTGAAGGACTCTTTGTCTTCTTGTTCTGTTTTGTTCTTTGGCAATGATTCGACTGAATCTTAAGCGTCTATCAATTTCAAGCTGACGAGCTGCATCTGCAGAAATTACTCGTGGTGTCTCTGTGTCAATGAGGCAACCGGGTCGTAGTCCATTGAGACAGTCAATGGTTTCTTGTAACCAAAGTGTTTCAGCAGTTACGATGAATCTAGGAATCTGCTGGTTCTGATCACCAGTAACTCTGATCTCGTGGAGGTACATTGGATCTTCGGTGGTGGTTACTTGGGGTATAAGTTCGATGTCCATATGAACTACACCAAGTGTTGGATTCAGGGAGGATGAGAGATGATTATTCCTTCCTGGGGATGGTGACGAAAGAATGGACTCTGAATCTTCTGATGATGAAGAGTCTCGTCCTTCTTGAGTCAGGGATGAAGAATTTTGTCTCGAAGCTTCTTCAAACTTTGGAAAAGGTATTCCTTGAAGTTGTGGGTGAAGAATTTTGTGGTCAAAAGTTTTTTCAAACTTAGTGAGGATGCCGTCAACAGTGGTGAGTACTGATAACTGTGATGACAATTCTATACCGCTGTCTTGGTTGTGCAACGATTCTAATGGAGATGAAGAGATTGTTAAATCTCTTGTAGAGCATTCTTCGTTAAGTGAAGACGTAGAACTATCAATGTTGAATCTCCAATGTTCAATGGTAAGTATCCTTTCAATGCTAAGAAAGATACAATCTGTTACCAAGGGGGTAGCTGGATTTTCTGTGAGGAATCTCCAGTGCGAGGATGGAAGAGGGGGCTGAACAGATAATTCATAAACCGACGAATAGTCTGAGGGTGGGGACTGATGATAAAGCACCAAGATATTTGATCTCTCAGTTGGTCTTCTTCGATCTGTCCTAGGAAAAGCGTGTCCTTGCTCTGACCGATTCAAGGAACTGTCGAGGTTTTGACTAAGCGCTAATCCTGTCGCGTAACCGAACTCGTATCCTTCAGCGAATGCCTGTTGCATAAGCCTACATAGTTGATTTTGCGTGTTCATACGATAGTTGACAAGTGAATGCCTCTTTGTCGTATATGAGTCTATACTTTGTTCCAGTCTTGAATGAACGAGATATATATGGCGAGCAACAATCCGGTTGTTGGACTCCCATGTGTGTACCTTATAGGTAAGTGGGCTGGTTTCACTTGTAAAGGTTTTTGTTGTAACAAACAAATGAATGTGGAGAAGAGATTAATCTTCTCTTGTGGGGTTCATAAGGAACGTGTGAGTCTTCTTTAGAAGGAGTGTCCTAATGAGGAGAACCGGGGTTCTAATGAAAACGTGTGTGGGGTATACATCCATGGAGTATGGAGCGGAACAATATCAAATTGTCAGCGAAGCGATGAAGCTTGTCCTCCAGTTGGAACGAGTGAACAAGTGGGGTATAAACCGAAATGGTTTGTCATGAGATGTCGTCAATGAAGTTGTGAGTAGGGATATGCCAGATATACCCAAGGCGTAATGTCTGTGGTGTCCGTATTATAAAGTCCAAATGAAATTAAGTGACTTGTCCCGTCAACAAGGGTAATAGTTTCGGCACTGGTCTACTTTGCGCTTATGCGACTGATTCGTTCTTCTTATGACTTTAGACTCTCTCTTGAGACCAGCTCAAAAGCATGCTAGTATGCACCTTAACCTTTGTGCAGTCAGCACAGCAGGTGGTTCAGGACCCTAACCTTTTGTCAGGTAGGATGGTAAGCTCCTTGATACTATACCTTGCAGCTACAAGAAGAACTTCTCTTGTTCTTTTCTTCGTACTCCAAGGGTACAGGCGTTTTAAACCTTGCACGATATCTTTAGTGCCTTTGCTACCTTACCTAGTACTGTCCAGGTGGGACGTCTTCTTGTCCGGTTTAGACTTTTGCCCTCGGATAGCTAATCCAAGAACTTCGCCTCCTGGTTCACTCAATGGAGCACCAGGACAGGAAGGGGAGTCTGACGTAGCCAATGTCTCCTCTGTGGTTTTACGTCAGGAGGAATCAGGTTCCTTCTTCATCCGGCAACCTTCCGTCGTCGCCGTGGATGTTTCTGTCCACGTGACTCAAAGATGGACAATTATGAACTGTTGTCAAAGTTCAACGGCGAAGGACCTGTCTGAAGGTTTCAGAGCACGGCCTTCCCAGGTGTCCGTGTCATAGACCCAGCTTTGACTATCCTACACTTTTCTACCGTTTGCTACCAATGATCGGTGGGTGGCTAACCCAGGGATCAATTAATAGTCTTGTTCTAATGAAACACCAACGCCCACTGGGGGCTTGCTGTACCTAGCAAGGCCGACCAGCGGCGCACTTGACTAGAGCTAGTTGGTAGCCGCACTAGTTTGGGTGTTGGTCAAGCGCAGATGGGTTTTGGGAGAACTCCAGGAGGACAAGACTGGGGGGCCAGTCGCAATCTACCTGGGGGTTTATATACTATCTAGGATTTGTACATGTTTGGTACTATACAGTATCTATCTATGGTAATAAGCTATGCATAGAGAGTCCGGGCACAGCCCTGTGAGTCAGTGTGAGTCAGGAGGAGTCATACTGAGTCAAGGCGGAACCGAGCATAGCCATGAGGCAATGCGAGGCTGTGTGCATGTTACATACATGAGTTAGAAATAAGCATAGCCATATGTATAGCCATAGGTATATGGTCCAATGAAAATAAGGAAAGGCATGTGTATCTGCATAGCCATATGTGCATGAGGCTGCAATAAGGCATAACCATGGATGCCGAGGGGAATGAGGCATGAGGGCAATGCATAGTAGTGCACATGTGATGAAGGTAAGGCATGATAAGGGAGTGACTCATAGATAAGCATGATAAGAGATAAGGGATGAGTCATGAGTAGTCATGGCGAGTCATAGGCATAGCCGAGCATAGCTATAAGGTGGTGCAAGGCTGTGGCGTGAATCATAATGAGTCATGAGGAAGTCGTAATGAGTCATGAAGGAACATAGCTGAGGACATGAGGTACAAGGCTGTGTTGGAGTCATCATGAGTCATAGATAAGGTCATGAGGCATGATATGAGGCCAAGGATACCGGTGTGGCAATGCGTAGCAATGTAAGGCAGTGATGAGGCCGTGTAATGAGCCAGGACGAGTCACAGTATAGCCTTGTGGCAATGCAATGCTATGGCGTGGCAGTGCATGGCTGTGTTGTGATGAGTCATGGTGAATCATGGGAAACACGATGAGTCAGAGTATGTCACAACGATAGAGAGCATAGCCATGATGCTGTGCGTGTCCACATGGTATGACATGAGGCAAAGGCTATGCATGGCAGTATACATGCAAGGCGAGCCAATGTGTCATGTGAGAGTGTGGGAGCATGATGTCATGTGATGTCATTAAGGGTCATGTGATGTCATGTGACCAAATAGTCATGTGGTCATTATTGAACGAGTGTGGTGAGGTCAATGAATGATAGGGGCTATTTAGTGAGATGCTTTGTAGAAAGCCCAGAGAAATAGAGATAAATAAGGGAAAAATAGGGGCAAATACCAGCGATCGTAACAGCAAGATCTCAGTGATCCCAAGAATTGAAATGCCAAAGCATTGTTATCTCTTCACTGGTCCAAGAGGGATGTGTTCTCTGGAGTGTTCCGACTTGATTGGTATCTTTTTCGTCGAATTTGAGTGAAGTGTCGGGGCACTATGATGGGAGGAAGATGGGTGTCAAATTTTTACTAAAATTCCCACGCCGCCAAGCTAGCCGAAAACTACAGTAAGTAATCAAAATGATCATATTTGATAATATGTTCCTGCAGTGTCCATTTGTTCTCCTCCTAAATTATGGCATCCCCACTGAAGCCATGGGAGCAGATGTCACTGCCACCAATGTCAACAGTCCAAACTGAACCACCATCCCTTCCCACCTGTCCAGAATTCCTGTCCCCTTCTCACACAACCGCCTCTCCACCCTACCACAATCATTCCCCATACTCTCCATTGTGATTTGGCTCAACATACCCCCCATATGGAAGCATCTTGTACAGGGGAGGTCTAGGCTATGGTGGGATGGGCAGGTATGGATACAGCAGATATGGAGTAAATGGCCTGTATGCTGAAATACCAGGGATGGGGATGGGTGGGATGGGAATGTACCCTGGAATAGATCCAAACAACCCCTCTCTCACCCAGGCGCTTGAAACAACCACCCAACATACCTTCTCCCTCCTCCATTCCATTGTGCAAACCTTCTCAGGTGTTGCACAAATGCTCGAGTCCACATTTATGTATGGCCACTCACAGCTCATTCTTCGCAATGGTCAGTGTGGTTGAACAATTCAGCCATCTTCGGAATGCGCTGGGGAGCGTGCTTGGTCTATTCAGACTTATGAGATGGATGAAAGAGCTCATCACTGGAAAGCCTAGTTCACCGATGCAGGGAGAATTTAAGGCATTTATCAACAGCCGTCCGGTCCATGGCCCTCATAGTCCCCCTGCACCAAAGCCAAGCAGGAAACCACTCATCATTTTCTTTCTCGCCATCTTTGGCATTCCATATGCAATGTCAAAGCTGATCAAGATTCTCAATGAGCATGCTCAGTAGCAATGACAGGGTCAGGTTGGTGCCCAACTTGGTCCGCTCGATCCTTCAACGCTATTGTTTGCTCGAGCACTATACTCCTTCACTCCCTCATTACCCTCTGAGCTCACATTGAAGGAGGATGAGATTGTTGCAATCATGGGAAAGTTGGATCCCATCACAGGGATGGAAGTGGACCCCCAGCTGGAGGTGGAGAGTGAGTGGTGGAGAGGTCGGACCTGCGATGGGAGAAAAGGCTGGTTTCCAAAGAAATGGGTGGAGATCTTGGCATGCAGAAAACCTGTGGAGGATCTGGAGAAAATTGACTAGTATGTGCCATTGATCGTGACTTAAGTTTTGAATGCACTTATTACCTTATTTTCATTCTGTGGTTCATAATGATATGTGGCAGTATTAAAATGCCAACAGTCCCTGAGCTGCAATTACCTGATGGGGACAAGGCTTGTTACAGTGTATGGCTTATAGTCTGTGGCAGTGGTAGCGTCATGTCAAAACATCCTGCCAGTGAACACAAAACTAGTTACAAACCGTTGTTATGGGCTGCACAATGCTGGATGGTGGAATTCATTCTGATAGCGGTGAGCATAGCTACACTCAAAATGTTCTGACTTAAAAATAGTGGTACGTTCTCTGTATCCTAATCATTGCTATTGATATGATAGTCCAAACTCTTATGAAAGGGAATCTTTATCCTTGTTCCATCACGATTTGTTCTGCTTTGAACTGCGCTGAATCTTATGTCTCCGGTACCTGGAATCTACACAAATCACCGAGGTGGCCCAGTGTTGTAGCAAAAGGTATAAGAGCTGGGTTTCCAAGCTCCCCTTCCTGTAGTTCAACAGACTACTGCTCCAACTCCCAGCTAACAAACATGTCTCTCCGCTCAACCCTTGCTCTCACAGTTCTTATGACCATGGCTCAGGCCCAGTCTCTGACCATTTCCAACAAGTGTTCCAAGTCTGTCTTCCTGTACACCCAGACCAGCTTCGGTTCCATCAATAACAACGTGAACATTGCCGCTGGTGCTAGTGCCAACATGGGCATTAGTTCTAACTGGGATGGTGCCATCAACGTTGGTGAGTCGTTGATCTCCTTCACTGGCCTTTAGGACTTTGCTCACATTTGTAGGTACTGAATGCAATAGTGTGGGTTCTTGCACCACTGGTGGTCCCACCTGGAATGGTGTGATGCCTTTCAGCAGAGCCAAATTCAACTTTGTAAGATTCCAGCTTGAGCAGCTTACTCTAATGATCCAACACCTTCCTCCCTCAGTGGACCATCCCTGGTTCAGTGACCTATGACATCTCCCTTATCTATGGTTACAATGTTGGGATGAAGATCTCCTTGGCAGACACTAGCTGTGATGTGTTTGCTTGCACCATCTCTTCCGGCTGTGTCAGTACACTTTGCCTCAGAGTTTCGTGCATGCGCTGACATTGACTTAGCCTGTCCCCAGCCCAGACAGTTCATGCTACTCACCCTGCTGCTCTTCCATCTCTGCGTGCAGCAGTGGTGCTCTCCCTGCTGGGGGTGAAGGCTGTGCAAACAATACCGGCCCTGGTCCTAATAGTCCCTTCTACTATGACACTTGCTACAATGTGTACGCCTTTCCCGACAATGACAGTGCCAGTAAGTCATGGCACTCCTCTCCTCGGACAGCATATTGATACTTGTACACCCACAGACAGGTACAAGCCTGCTGATCTTGTTGTCTATACTTGTCCCAATACCACCATCACCCTGATGCTCTGCCCCGGCACCACATCAAGCTATCACTAAGCACAGTGCCAGTCAACGAGATGTTTTCTCAAGAAAGTTCCTTTCATAAGGTGTCCTGGACTTTTGTACACGACATTTAGGGATCATGGATACCATTCTTATTGGCTGCCATTGACTTTGAAGAATCATTGTGTAAATAAATAAATTTTGTGTCGTTGCATCTGTCCAAAATTCAGGCTGAAAATTGGTGCAGTATATATTCAGGACAACATACTCACAATATGGTGAAGCTGATATAGCAATATTGGTCGTGCTGCAAGACTTGGCCTATATATACGAACTGGCTCTTGTTCTCTTGAGGAACATCACATCGTCTCTGGAGCCAGGCATTCAATGTGGCATTGTCATTGAACGTTTTAAAAGCCTTATCCAAATCATGGCACATTAATGTATGCAGAAAATGTAGTCCTCAGTGGTCCCTCCCAAGAAGTATCGGTTGCAGTTTAAATCTTGGACTCACGTTGTTACCCTCTCAGTTGTGTGATTTCCTTTCAAGTTTCCCGTGACTCATTTGCAGTGAAGTCCTAGTGTTGGTGACATAAGATGGAGACAGACAGATCTTTGTACCATGAGAGGGATAGAGGGATGGGCTGAGGTGTAACTGCTAGGTTGAAAAAAAGAGGAGAACCTGTGAAATGTTGTTGGATCACTGGGGCGGCCCAGTTGCTCGTAAATGTAATACACAACCAGTGTCCCCCCCATGTCCGAGTTTTTTTAGAAGAAGAAAAAAAAAGGCACAACTTGAAGCCAGCAAGTGCATCATGGTGAGCAAACACTTGTTGAGAGGATGGATCTGGAAAAAAGCATTCACCCCGGGCCATCGCCATGACTCGGAGAACTAGAGTGGCCCTCTCTGTCAGTCTCCATTCTTGAGGGTGTAGCAACTTCGAAAAAAAGGACCATTGTCATATGTGATGGATCAGATTCATGCACCTCATTCTTCTTTTCTTTCATGCGAAGAAGGGAGGGTCAGTCGGTCATGGGAATGATTTGTAATTCAGATACACATGGAAGTGTAGACATGGTACTTGTGGTTTTCCAACCTTATAAAATATCTCCTCCAGGTTCTGCCATGCTTTTTTTTTTTCTTGACAAAATCAGGTCTGGCATGGGAGGGTGGGAGCATCAGTCACCATGCACAAAGTTGAGTCACGGGCTCTTTCATGATCACCCATGATGCTGAACTGATCCAGTGTCTTCTATTATTTAGTGATTAGTGGTAACTATCTAGATGCTGACCTGAGCATCCAGGGCCCATATGCTTGGTGTGTATGTCCAAAGATCTAAAAGCACAGATAGGGCATGGTTGCAAAGTGGGTTGGTGGCTCTCAGGCTCAGTCGTGCCTGAGATTAGAGCACCGCAGTGCAAACACAATATCGTCGCTCACATCACCTGTACATGGTGATAGCCAATCAATTTCCATAAATACATCACATTCTATTTCTCTCTGAGAAGCCTGTCAGATCATGATGAACAAAGCCGCAGAACACACGATCTGGACAGCATTATGTCAGAGGATCATCTGTGATCCATCTCGTAAACATGTCCTGCAAGACCACACAAGTCAGTATGAACCCCCGGGAGGAAAACTATGGAAGATGACCTACCAGGGCAGCTTCTGGCTGGTCGAATGGTACCATGTGGCTGTAACACGTATCAGCGTGAGTTTCATGGAACATGCAACCAAGGAACTGACTCAGTGTCATGGACTGCGATGAAGGTAATGTTGCCCGCACCAGAACCACTGGCACTGGCACTGCATACAGTACCTGTGACTTTGCCTTTCAATGTTATCCATGTTGTGAAATAGGTATGTGGCAGTGATACGGTGTGTACCTATGGTCCATGCACTGGTCTGTGCACTTCTACTCCAACAATCCACTGCTCTGTTGGTGCAGTTGTGAATTCATCAAAGAAATCAGTTTTCAAAGCTTCGAGCCAGCATTCGTTACCCTACAAGGAAATCAATGGCCATTCCATCTCCCTCAAGTTTGAAGGTGGCTTATGATGTAGTTGCACATCATATCTGCCAACATCAAACATCAGTCCACCATTTACTATCCAGAATATGATAGACGAAATGGGGCCACCCCACTCACCAGCAGTCCCAGCATAGACCAACAACCTCACTCTATCGTTAATCAGTGGGGGCAACAGGGCAGGAGTGTTGTACATCGAATCTCCCTGAAGCAGAAACGCCTAGTTCATAGCCATGTTGCAAGATTCGAAGTTATGCTGAGGGTTCACACCTAGCATAGCTTTGACATCGGATTGATTCAAGTAGGTTTCAACCCATCCCAGTTCTCAATAACAGAGAGGGCCATCTGTCGCGTGGTCACAAGGACGACGTGTATCATAAGGGTTGAAGCCAGATTCTAATGAGAGGAGAAACAAGGCTCACAGTAACAAACACGAGATACGAGATTGAACTCACATTGGATAGGAGCATACAGCTGGCTATTGCAGTACAAGGCTGCAGGAACACAGACCAAACAATAATTATAATCGTAGCAAGCTTTCACAAGTCTCTGGCATATTAGTACCTTTGTCCTGAGTGCCTGGCACCGTGGCCCTTCCAGGTCATCATAAATAGGATATGGTCCCTAGGAGAGGTAGTCAAGTATCGAGGCCATCTGGATGTAGTTGTCAGTCATCCTGTTATCAAGGGGCCAAGCTTGAAGAGAAGACCTGTGGAGGAACTGCAGTCAGGGCCACCATTAAGCCACAAGATGACGAGCACATCCTCTGGTGAGTTTCAGGCCTTAAAGAACCTGGCAAGTTGAGTCACTATCGTGTCAGATGGGCTGCAGAACATAGGTTAGGATGAAACAGACCAAAAGAAGAGGTGCTTGTCATCGGGGCCCTGATGTCAAGGTATTCAGAGGCACTCATTCTTGTCACAGATCTCCCCTGTCTCCCACATCAAGAGTCATTCAGCGATCATGTTATCATCATCATGCCTCAAAAGGTGAACAGAAAGGAAACAAGGGACAAGGGCAAGAGCTGGGCAAAGATCAGCAGACGCATCAGTGTCTCAGTTGATTTCAAACAATCCAAGAATGACTGAAAAGACAAGAAAGGAACGACATCATCAAAACCTGCAGATGAAAAGAGCTTTTTACATCATCCCAGCTCAGCTCCTGCCATGCTGAACATGCTCAATGGGCCTGCTTCCCATGACTGTCCCCCCTCCTGAAAGAAAGTTGACATCGCCTGAACTCATCAATGAGATACTCCAGGCCCAGCTCACAAACGTGAAGTGATCAGTCATGCTGACTCGTTGGGCCCCTCTGCCCCCCATTTCCCATTGATCTCACGCCCTTCGAGCCTGGGAAAGTACCCAAAAACCTCAAAGACTCCCCACACACCTAAACTCAGCACAGAAGAGGCAGCGTATCTATGGGACATCCTCGCTGATATCAACCCCCCTAATGTCCCAAAGTCTTTCTCGATCCTCAGTCCAAGGAGCCATCGTTGACTTCTGCCTTTAGCTCACAATGGATCTTTTTAAAGGTCAACCAAATCAACAGAATCGAAGTGCATCTTTGGTTGTTTACTTCTGTTGAGGTCCTCGATGGTGACAACACTGCCTGTTATCATTGCTATTGAAAGATAGCCCATGGATTTTATAAGCCTGAAGTGCAAGAATCCATCCAAGACCTGAATTTGTCTACCGACAGCGAAGAGGTCGAGGCTATCAGCGCAAAGACAGATGGCTGTTTAGTTCCTGATTTGGTGCCTGCCTCTTCTGACCCAGTATCTCCATCACGCTCCACCACTTCCCTCCAATATACCCAGATATCTTGTGATACCCCATTGACACTAACCCAACCCCCCACACACGTCTCGTTAACATACAAATATGTCCCTCATGCACTTCAGCTTAACAATGGCTATCCCATTGAACTTTTACCACCTATTAGAAAGCACACATTGATCCAAAGGACCTTGGTTGTTCCCTCTATATCAATGACTGTGCCAGAGTCTCCTGTGTCCATTCAGACCGCAAAGCCTGTGACAATCAAAAGCTTGACACAGATGTCCACTACCACTGAATACTCATCGAGGATATCACTCAGTGCTCCACACTGACAACATGAGTTCAGGACCTGGGACAGCAATCCTGAGAGTGAGGTTCCAGAAGGCAAAAGCAAAATGATGCTTTCGGTCTACTCGGATGTGTCATCCACAGCATCATCCAACCCATCACCCAATGCCTCACAAGACCACCTACAGCAGCCCTCTCCAATACCAGGGGCACACTCCAAGGACAAGCAACATCTGTCCAGCATACCGTGTTCCTGACAGTTCCTGTTGCAACTGACCTACAAGTGCTATTTCATCACCATACCGCCACCCATCCTTGTCATCCATCTCAAGCACTTCTAACAGTTGACCAAGATGCCAGTCATGTCATTCTCTGCAGGCTTCAAGAAGCTGCAACTACATGTCATTTCCTGAGTTTCAACTTGGTGCCGTACCTGGTCCCAAGATGAGAAGATTACTTTGATTCCAAGGTGGCGGTAATGTGGAGTTGTGCACGGAGATCGGCGCTGTGCATGTATAGATTGTATGCAGTCATGGTGCACATTGGCAACATGGTATGTGTTTTTGTGTGCATCGAAGAGATGGTTCATCATATTGCGCATTCTAGCTGTGTGGGCACTATGTCACTTACATGGCACTTCCACTGTCACCGTCCGACGCCGATCCAATGTGACCCAAGAATGAGAGACAACAGTTGGACAGCAGGAAGGTGACAAGGGACTGGGCATTTATCAGCGATACTGTCGTCTGGCTGACATCGCTAGAAGAAGTGCTCAAGAGCAGGGTGTACATGCGCATGTATGAGTGCATTTAACTTACAGTATTAGTGGTGTTCAAAGTTCTCAGAACTACAAGAACTAAAGCTGAGTGGGCAGCTCAGAGCGTGAGAGCTTCTGTGGAATTTGAAATATTACATAGAACCCTGCGAAGCCACAATCAGGTTAACGGTCAATCGTAGATGTACTAGTACCATTGTGTGTATCCTACTATTTTGTGCTTGCTCTACTATCTAGCCCTCTTGTCCACTCCTAGTTGCCCTCACCAAAGATGCCAAGATAGAGCATCCGCATGGAAATATTGCAGACACTCCAACAAGCATTGATCTCTACGGTGACACAACAAAATATGTTCATCAGAAACAATCCTCTTGAGGACGATCCAATGGATGTTGACTCACTAAGTGATGGCTCTTTGGCCCAACAATCCCCCCTATCCATAATTCTTTCTCTGATATCACTCAATCTAGATGAATCAGTTATGTCAGAGTTAAGTTGTCGTTCTGACAGCCCATACATGCAATATTCCCACCTTCGACAGAGCATAGAAATGCTGATTGATGAGGTCCAGATAGTGTGTGTGCTTGAGAGACCAAGCAAACAGTTGTTTTGTGCTCCCCAGATCCACCTCCTTGATCACTATGTACAACACAGACCGCATCTATTCCGAAAAAAAATCCGCGTCCATCCATTGATTTTCAATGATATCCTGGAAGCGATCAGCACAAATCCAGCATTTCACAACCAGTCGTACAACAAGCAGACACCTGTCCAGACGCAACTATGTATCTTCCTCAACCAAATTGGCCACTATGGCAATGTGAGCAGGCCAGAAGACATTGCTACATGGGCAGGGGTCAGTGTTGGGATAGTAATGAATGCTACTCAGCATGTCATGCTCACACTTCTTGACCTACATGGTGAGTTTGTTGACTTTCCCACAGCAGACTCCGATGAACTGAGAAAGGCTCAGAGATATGCTGAGTCACGGACTTGCTGGTCATGGTGAAATGGCATTTATGCTGCCAATGGATCAAGTATCAACTTGCATGTGAAGCCAGGTTTGTATGGCGAAATGTTCTATGACAGAAAGTCGAATTATTCACTAAATTGTCAGGTATGTTAGTACATTGTCACTTACAGGGGAAAAAAGTACACACCATTTCTCATTGCGGGCCATTATTATACCCCACAACCTAAAAATAGTGGACTATGGCCTGGGACAACTGGGGAGTGTCCACAATGCATATGCATTCCAAGCAACACGTACCGCAAGAGAGCATGAGATAGTGCTACCCCATGGATATTGGATCTGGGCTGATTCTGCATATCCCTTGCAATGATGGTGTGCTGTGCCATTCAAAAAGCCAAGGGGAAAGTCACTAAGTTGCCAACAAAATACATACAATTGTTATGTATTGAAGGTACATACCTTCTCGCCCCGTCCAACACCGACTGGTGACTCCTGCCCTGACAACATCAAAATAGATCCACGTCCATGTGGAACATGCATTTGCAGCCCTGAAAGGACAATTTCAGTCACTTCGGGAGCTTCGTTTACAAATGCAGACACACCATAACTTGTACACTGCAGTGTACTGGGTCGAATACTGCTTGATCCTCCACAACATGATAATAGAGTTTGAGGAGCGAAGGGTGGCAGATGGTTCCCTGCAAAAAATGACAACAGATTGGACAATAAATGAAGGATTACCTTTCACTAAGGAGGATGGTGATGACTTTCCCATAGAGGTCAAAGGAAGAGAAACAGTGGGGCAACAGTTCCATTCATACCTCATGGAGTGACTATTTGAGGAGTGGAACCTCCAGTTCTAGGCAGTGTCTGTAGTAGTATAGACCAAATGTAACACAATCATTGCGTCAAATAGTTTCAATAAGACTGACAAGTGGAACGAGAGGAGACATACAAAAGTGATGTATTTGAAACACAAACCAATATGTGTGTGATGGTTTCAGTACATACATAACACAGAAGAGAGGAAAATGATACAATAAGGTTCAATCAGCAAGATCTAGCCATGCTTTGGAATGGGGGGAAAATTGAAATCAAAAAGTCCTGAAAATGGAACGGTAAAAGGACAAGCGTGGAAAGGGGGAAAACAGTGCAAAGATCAAAGTCAGAGAGGGACAAAGGGCACGAGGATGTAATGAGAACCAAACCAGCACTGGGATCAAATGGCTTATAATCCAGGGGCAGAAGACTGACCCGCAGAAGAGTTGACTGCAGGTAAATGGCCAAGCTCTACCAAACAGACCTTTAGAGAGAGGATGTCCCTTTCCTTATCCAGTAGATTGAGGTCAGCCTTTTTCTGCTCTAGCTGGCATTGATGAATTTGATCTGCTTCCAAACGTTTAGCCTCCTTCTCCACCTGCAAATAAGCAATCTCCTTGTCGTGCATATGAGCTTGAATCTTCATGCTGTACCACTCATTTGCATATTCATATTGGTCATGGGATGACTCATCCAGCACTGATACCTGATCCTTGATTTCTGCAACCATCTGCTGCGTTGATTTTCCTTTGGTGGAGCTGGCTTGGGAGGAATTTGGTTTGGATGCACATTTTCATGTGGACGAGCTCAGTGCTTTGGAAGATGAGCTGATGGATGACAGGGGCTAAGTCCACGAAATGCAGAATGCAGATAAGGATGAACGGGCTCTTCAACTGCAGGTACCTGCAGGTAATCAGTGATTGGTGATTGGTGTCTTCATAGATATAAAAAAATTCCTACCAGATGACACTTTCTCTGGTTGCCAGGTGCTGTCATAACAATGTCCTGCTTGATGTCTGGGACATCTTGTTCCTCTGAGTCCATAATTTCGTCTTCTTCGACCTGTTTTCCTACGTTTGCCCAAGTAGAATCCTCGTCATCATATATGCTGAAATCGTATTCGCAATGTTCCTCATCATTGGCTGGGACATCACCAGCCATGTCATCTCTGTGATGAGTATCATCAGGATTGCCCAATGGATGAGCTTCTAGCAGATCATCTTCAGTAGAAAGGCCAGGTCTGACTTGCTGAGATGACTGATTGTGCTGTATGATATTCAGGAAGTCAGCTCTCCGATCAATGGTAGGTGCCGAGTTAAAGGTTCTTCCTTCGAATGAAGGTATTCCATGCCACATCATAGCATACTCTTCATATCAGGGAAATGTTACAGTGACTTTCTCTGTAAAGGGTGTCAGACAACATGCAATGCAACTGTAAATTGGCCCTCACGTAGAAGATTTGTATAATCTGGGTGACCTGGCTCAATCCCTTGACCAGTTTTCTTAAATAGCTCACTTTGCACACGGTATTTCTTCTTCAAACTACAACAATCAAATCAGCATAAATAATTAGAAATTGTGGGTCATACATTGCTAAACGTGAGAGTACTGAGGAGGAGAACCTATCAGTGCTGGTACTTGCAGCATATTTCCCCTCATAGATCTGATTGTGTTTGAAAAGGTGTTTGGCAATAACGACAGAGATATCCTTCTTCGTATGACCTGTAGCCTTTGTACCAGCAGGGAGGTTCTGGCCAGCAACCCTGTCATGGAAGAGAATGACTCAATCAGCTGGATGCTCAATAAGCCAGGTTATGAGGGAATCCGTCAGGTGCAGATGTTGCTCCCACTTGATAGAGTTGGTGGTACTGGTTGATGAGTCTTCGATCTCAACTTGGTGTTGAACAAGAGAGCCAGCTTGGCTGACAGGCACTGCGTTTTCTTGATAACACAGCTGGCCCCTTTGCTGGCCTCTGGTATCCCGCCATCCACCACAGTTGGTATTGGCTGATGAAATAGCCCATCCTTTTCCTTTGCTGGGGGGCTGGGTGGGTGGATTAGAGGCCATAGTGGGCCTGGTCTTAAGGGCTTGCAGTCGCACAGAGTGTCTCATACAAGGCTGGTGGGAAGGCATACTGGTTTTTCAAACTCCGCCTCAATCTTACAACAAATTGGTTCTGGCTTGACTCAGCTGCCTGAGAAACTCAGGAACTTCAGGAACTTTGAATGCCACTATTGTTTTCACTCAGCTTTATTTCTGTAGTGACCATGTGGTAGCCCCGGACGTGTGTGCACCCCAAGTTCGGTGGTCATTGCCTCTTCTTCTTCCTTTTGGCTTGGATACCTTATTGTAGAAGGGTGATGATTGCAGTTGTGATATGCTTTCAATCTAATATTCTGATTTGGTAGACTTATTATAGCAGACAATTTGGTAGTGTGAGGCACATGATGTGACCTAGACATGGACGATACCAATACATGACTATTTACATTTCGTTGGGTGACAGGGGTGGCTCTCATGAAAGCATATGCTCAGATACAGCACAGATAGACTCTTGGAACTGTGATTCATGTAGGAAAAGACATGGGTATGGGTAACTCATGTGGGTTGTGGGTATGGGTATCCATGGATATGGGTATGGGTTGGTACCAGCCAACCCATGAACCCATGAACCCATACCCATAACCCATGGTCAACCCGTGGGAATCTTTCAATACTATTACAAGCGGACAAATGCAGTTGACAGATATTATACAGTTTCATCAAACTTAAAATATGTCCAAACTAAGCAAATTCAGATCGACAAGCCACCCAATCTCCACTTACTCCCACCATTTCCACCATGCTTTCCAAACGGGTATCTCGTCCCACAGAGAAGGCTCAAGCCCTTCTCGCACCCAACCAAACCAAATCTGTGGGATCCAAGGAACCTGCAATGGCAAATAGAGGTTCTTAGCTTCACAAGGAAGGGCAATTTCTTACTCACCATGAGTCAGCACCTAGCAGCCTAACGACTGATAAAAAACGCGTCTGACCACAGTCCAACAACATTCAGGATACAGCAGCTGATGTGCCAGAGCAGCCAGAGCAGAAACAAGGTAAAGAAAAGGTGAAACAAGGCAAGCACAAGGCCAAGAAACCAAGAATAGATAGAGATAGTGAGGTTGAAGAGGATTCTGATTCCGAGCTTCATGAGGATCCAATCTATTCAAGTTTGTGAGACTGACAGATTACATGTAGAACGGATGATGAGGGACTAGAACTCATCCATATATGCATTTTTCAATCCAGTTCCCAATATTGAATATGTCGACAGTCAGCGCAGTCATGTTTTCAGGTGCCTTGCAAAGGGTTGTAATCACAAGGTCCACCGTTACCTTGACAAGAGCAACAGGGTGTCGACAGGTAACATGTGCAAGCACATCCGCCTGTGCTGGGGTGAAACCGTGTTGAATGAAGTTGGTGATGCCAAGGACCTTGAAATGGCATGGAAAGCTATCAAAGATCACACTGAAAATGGGACAATATCAGTTGCCTTCGAGCAGAAGGGGAAAGGGGGCGTTACTTACATGCATAGACAGCATACTCGAATGGAGACACGGTGCGCGCTTGTATCTGCATCATGCAGTTGTTGGCATCGACTGATCATGTTGGTACCCAGGGCAGAGATTGTCCACTGGGTTTCGGAAGACCTGCATCCATTTGACATTATCAGTGACCGGGGGTTTTAGTGTTTGATGAAAACAGGGCGACCTGAATACTACTTACCACACCCGAAAACGGTGTCGCGTGATGTTCAGCTTGTTTTTGCCAATGCACGTAAGCGGATTACTAAAATGTTACAAGTGAGTTGAGTTGTGGTGTATCGTTGAGTGAAAATAACACTGCACGTACCACCAGGAGTATGACGGCGAGCTCAGTTTTGCAACTGACGCATGGACATCACCCAACCATACAGCATTTGTGGCTGTGACAGTCCACCTGGTGCACGAGGGCAAGCCACTTGCCATGGTCCTGGATGTGGTTGAGCTGGCTACGGTATGTTACAACAACATTACGAATGACATACCTGATCGAAACACTGCATACAATAGTCCCACAGTGGCGCAAACATGGCGGATGCATTTGCGGACATCCTGACTGAGTTTGGAATATCAGATAAGGTATCTAGGTTGAAGAATACCATTTGTGAACTCACCTGATGCATGACAATAGATCTTGAGTGTGACAGCGGACAACGCGTCATCCAATGACATGATGACGGTTGAATTAGCCGATTGTCTGGCACACTTTGGCAGTGAAGGGGCGTGAACATGCTGTTTCCTACATGTCATCAATTTGGTAGCAAAAACATTAATCTGGGCATTCGGCTTACCAACAAAGAAGGAAAATAGGAACCGGGAGGGTCTGGCTGATGTATTGAAGGAGCTTGGCGATGGATCCGATATTGAGGAGCTCCAGACGAGGCTCGATGCCTACCAGATGAGATATGAGGCCGGAGACAGCACCGGAGAGGCCAGGGATCTGACAGATGATGATGTTGAAGGATGGGTCGACGAACTTGAAACATTGACCGGGGACGAGTGCGCGGAACTGGATGCACATCTTGAGCTGCTCTGACTAATGCTTGCAAAGGTTAGTTGAAAGACTATTTTGGTGATGGACTTACCTCGATTCCAGTTGATTGTAGATCCGAAAATTGGCCTTCAAAATCATACATTCAAGTACGAAGTTGCTGCCGGCCTGGAAAGAGATTGTGGAGAGGTTGCGAATGAGCATCAGGACTCTCCCACGGGATGTGGCAATGCACTGGAACTCAATGTTTGATATGTTGGACTTCGCGCTGGAGTATCGGGCTGGAATTGATGTGATCACTGACAAGAACAAGCTGGGAGTGAATCAATACACACTGGGTGACGAGGAGTAGGAGCTGTTAAAGCAGCTGCACAATGTCCTCAAGGTGAGCACGCGCTGCATAGCATTTCGGCTTACTAATATCACGATGGACAGGTTCTGAAGGATGCAACATCGTTCTTTTCACGCTCGACGCCTAATCTCGCCATGGTTATCCCAGCCATGGACTACATAGATGAGACCTTCATGAGTGGAGTGCTAGACAGCAAATCACTCAGCCCAGCCATCCGTGCTGCCCTCAAACTCACCAAAATGACGCTGAATCGCTACTACTTGCTCACCGACTCGTCTGACATGTATCGAATTGCCATCGGTACGTACTCATGCCCTAACACTTGAGCGCTTGACAATATTGCACAGTTCTACACCCTCGACACAAACTCCAGTACTTCAAGACCGCTGAATGGCCCGCAGATTGGATTGCAACGGCAAGGCAGCTTGTAGTGGACGTCTACAAGAACTCATACCACTCCTATTTCGTGCCAACCCCTACCGATGATGCAACAGCTACAACCCTCAAGAGGCAGGTATCGAGCAATGTGTTCGACAACCTCCCATGCCTGGCCAAGCCAAAGTCAAAGCTCATGCACAATGAACTCGATGCCTACCTTGCCGCTAACATTGAGGACATCACAGATGCATTGGAATGGTGGATCAAGAATCGTGCTACATTCCCGTGTCTCTCTCGCATGGCTATTGATTATCTGAGCATCCCAGGTAAGTCATCTACTCATTTCACACTCTGGTATTGACACATGTATGTAGCTACGTCAGTCGATGTAGAGCGTCTTTTTAGTCGTGGCCGCATCGTCCTCTCACATGTCCGTAATCACTTATCAAGTCAAAGTGTGCACGCACTGCTCTGCCTCGGATCGTGGAGTTCGATGGACCTCATCAAGGATGTGGATGTCAAGAAGGTAGTAGTTATGGATGATGTCAACGGAGATGTAGACATAGTGCTCCCTGATGGATGGAATGCCATTGTCGAGTAGTACATATATACATAATTTGCATGGCTACTGTACATATGACCTGGAACTCATGGGTCAACCCACGAAAACAGGTACCCACGGGTTGTGGGTATGAGTTAGACGTGGGTATGGGTACGGGTTGAGAATTTGATACCCATGGATTACCCATGTCTTTCCCTAGATTCATGTACATGTCTCAAGGCAACATCCCCCTGTGAAGTGCAATGTGTGATGACCAGAATTCCTTCACAGTTGTAAACTAGATTAATGGCTGGGACTTTGTCAGCAGGGACCTTGTTTACACTTGACAAGAAATCCATGGTGTTTTGGCTTGAGGATATCACATGGATTTACTATTGATTACAATGAAATATAATGTGGTATCCCATCACATGTATCAACACCTAAGATCGGGCCATACCCAGTGTTTACTGGGAGACATATCTCAGTGGAAATAACATACCAGATGGGGACACATGGAAGATGATCTAAGCAGTTCTGAACATACCTTTGCTTGTCTACTTTCTGCGACATTTGTGAGGTGGGGGGGGGTGCATGTAAGTTATATTGTACAAGGATATGAATGGGAGAGTAAATGATGGACAGAACTTGCCCATCTGGGTGTTGCAAGGGCAACACAAGCAACTCAACAGCAGTCGATGATGCAGTCGAAGTGAGCCCCAGTCAGGTGATGGAACACATTTAGTCCAGCATAGGGTCTGAGAGGGACTGTGAGCCCACACACGTTCAGCATTCAGCTGTGCAAAAAAGGAAAATAAAAGCAAGCAATGCATGTCAATGGGTGCAACGATGTTGTTCGCATGGTTAGATGTATGCATGTATCCATAACATGACACAAGAGAGAAATGAAGGGAACAACACCAGGAAAATTCTGCTTTTATTGCTCTGCTGTGCATGCCAGTTTGGTTTTACCATTGTGAGACAATCCTTGAATTCAAACAGGGGCTGGCAGACAGGGGTTGGAGAAGGAGACATAGGATGAGTTGACAAACGTGATTGTGCAGACAGCCCAGCCCTGACACCAAATGGATTAGTAGGATGGAGGATAAGAGAAGGTGGACGTACTAGCACCCATGCGTGCCCACACCAAGGAGACCTTTTCGAGGAGTCAAGCATGGGAAGGATGTGCCAGCACATCAGTTTCAAGTTGAGGTTGACAGCCTAGTCCAATGTGAGTGTGGCGAGTTTGGTGGTCACTGTGGGGTCGCTGCTCCCTGCACGTGAGATGATGCCGAGACACACAAAGGCCCAGATCACCAAAAATGGCAGTCCAAGTGGTCTTCAGCGGTTGCCGAGAACTAAGCCACCAGCTCACCATCATGATGGCAGGTATCAACATCGTTTGCATCATTCTGTAAACATGGCCAAGGAAAAGGGTCAATTTAATACAGACAATCAAGCCTTTTTGCTCATCAACATGCACAGTCAGTGTTACCGGCAAGAAGTATCATCTCATGCTCAGTTTCTCCATCGGGGCCATCCTCAACTGCACAGACAACAGTGGTGCAAAGTCGCTCTTCATCATTGAACGATATGACTTTGGTGCATGGCTGAACAGATTACCAGACGCTGGTGTGGGCAACATAGTTATCGCCTCTGTGAAGAAGGGAAAGCCTGAACTGAGAAAGAAAAGTGGGAGTCCTTTGCCATGTTTCCATTTAGAATGACGCTGACGTGTGATCTTTGTAGCCTTGCCCATTATTGTCATCTGCCAACACAAGGCTTGGCGCCGAAAAGATGGTGTTTTCCTCTACTTCGAGGTTTATACTTGTCGATGCACTGTTGTCCCACAGTTGCTCTGTGCTTTCTAACTTGGACCACTGCAGGACAATGCTGGCATTATCGTCAACAACAAGGGTGACATGAAGGGCTCTGTCATCGTCGGCCCCATCGTAAAAGAATGTGTATGGATCTGTCCAATCTTCAATGTTGATCCAGTTTCTCACCCATCTTGGACAGGCTGATCTATAGCCACGTATAGCAGCAAAAGCTGGCATGGTCGTTTGATTCACAACTTGCCGATTTTCGTGGTCACATTCATATCGCACTCACACATCTTCCCCCCCATTATCACCGTGTTTTACATAGTTCCCCCTTGTTATGCTATGATTTTGACCACCACTGGTGCTCAGCCAAGGAATGCAGTTTGGCACATTGATGGCCAGGATTCCTTCTTGTGTCAAGCGGGTGGAACTAGTGTTGATCACTAATTAACCTATTATAGTGGACAGAATAGTGGACAGTCTGCACATGCCAGGATATATGATTGTAATATCTCCTCACATCCCCATGGGCTCCTTGAAATCCAGATGGTTGATGTCATTCCTTCAATCTGCTTACCACACTAACAGTTTCTCTAGAGCCTTCTCTTGACCTGTTGCCCAAATCCAAGTCTGATTCCTGGCATCCCTGGGGCACATGCAGAGTTGTAGTAGGAGCACATTGTTGACATTTCAGGTAGTACAGTATATGTGATGTCATCTGTCTTTTTATTGCAGATAAGGGGCTGTCTGTTTTTGATTAGCAAGTATGGGCAATTGATATGATTCAAATTATGCATGAATTATTGAGCATGTATTTTGAATGCAGTCAAAAGATTTGGAAAATCAGCTATAGCAATCATTTCACACCACTACTAGTATACATATGCTGCACAAAAGAACATCTTCAGATTGATTATAGTATCTAATGATGTTTGAGCCATGCACAAAAAGTCTTTGCAAAGGTTCTCCTTGGAGGGGGTGGTGAAGGTGGTGGGGGTGGGGGTGGTGAAGGTGGTGGGGGTGGGGGTGGTGAAGGTGGTGGGGGTGGGGGTGGTGAAGGTGGTGGGGGTGGGGGTGGTGAAGGTGGTGGGGGTGGGGGTGGTGGAGGCAGTGGTGGTGAAGGTGAAGGTGAAGGTGAAGATGAAGGTGAAGGTGAAGGTGAGAAAGGTGTGGAAGAGGGATGGAAATTGAAGGCTGAAGATCCTGGGATAGGGTTCACTATAACATATGAATAAACATTGAAAAAAAAATTGACATAAACCTACTTGAGATCTGGTTTAAAACAACTTGAAAAATCTCTTCACATAGTAAATCAATATCCTTGCCATATGACTTTATGGCTTGCTTCACAGCTGATGCAATAACTATGGGAAGTGGAGAGTCAATGAAGTCCTTGAAAGAGAGGTAAAGATTGTTTTTGTTTTTGTCTTTATCCCAATTATAGAATGAATGAGTCAAGATCAGCAAAAGAGCTAGAATTAAAATTGAGTGAAAATAAACCATGAAGCACAACAGCACATACAGGTAGATAGAAGACAAGCTGATTGGATATCAGAGCCCTGACACTATAATAACATGAATTGATTGCAAAAAATAGGAAGAAAGGGACACTAACCAATAACATGAATGGTTTCTGGACATCATCCACATTGACAGTATCAAACTAGAAATTGATCACATGTCAAAAGTACCCCATGGAATGCATATAATTGAGAGAGAAAAATACAAACTTACATGCTATGTCAGATGTAAAACAAACACATATGGAGAAGTTGGTGAAAAAATATTAAAAACAAGAGTGGAACAACTCACCAGCTGTGAGCATACAAAGAATAGGAAGTAAGAATGGATGCAAGGACACCAACACCACAGACACAGCAACTTACAAGCTGTCAGCACAAGGAATGAAATAGCAGTGAGCATGGATGCAAGGACACCAACACCACAGACACAGCAACTTACAGCCTGTCAGCACAAGGAATGAAATAGCAGTGAGCATGGATGCAAGGACACCAACACCACAGACACAGCAACTTACATCCCTGTCAGCACAAGGAATGAAATAGCAGTGAGCATGGATGCAAGGACACCAACACCACAGACACAGCAACTTACTTGCTGTCAGCACAAGGAATGAAATAGCAGTGAGCATGGATGCAAGGACACCAACACCACAGACACAGCAACTTACTCCCTGTCAGCACAAGGAATGAAATAGCAGTGAGCATGGATGCAAGGACACCAACACCACAGACACAGCAACTTACAGCCTGTCAACACAAGGAATGAAATAGCAGTGAGCATGGATGCAAGGACACCAACACCACAGACACAGCAACTTACATACTGTCAGCACAAGGAATGAAATAGCAGTGAGCATGGATGCAAGGACACCAACACCACAGACACAGCAACTTACTTGCTGTCAGCACAAGGAATGAAATAGCAGTGAGCATGGATGCAAGGACACCAACACCACAGACACAGCAACTTACAAGCTGTCAGCACAAGGAATGAAATAGCAGTGAGCATGGATGCAAGGACACCAACACCACAGACACAGCAACTTACTTCCTGTCAGCACAAGGAATGAAATAGCAGTGAGCATGGATGCAAGGACACCAACACCACAGACACAGCAACTTACAGCCTGTCAGCACAAGGAATGAAATAGCAGTGAGCATGGATGCAAGGACACCAACACCACAGACACAGCAACTTACTCGCTGTCAACACAAGGAATGAAATAGTAGTGAGCATGGATGCAAGGACACCAACACCACAGACACAGCAACTTACAGCCTGTCAGCACAAGGAATGAAATAGCAGTGAGCATGGATGCAAGGACACCAACACCACAGACACAGCAACTTACAGCCTGTCAGCACAAGGAATGAAATAGCAGTGAGCACGGATGCAAGGACACCAACACCACAGACACAGCAACTTACATACTGTCAGCACAAGGAATGAAATAGCAGTGAGCATGGATGCAAGGACACCAACACCACAGACACAGCAACTTACTCCCTGTCAGCACAAGGAATGAAATAGCAGTGAGCATGGATGCAAGGACACCAACACCACAGACACAGCAACTTACTTGCTGTCAGCACAAGGAATGAAATAGCAGTGAGCATGGATGCAAGGACACCAACACCACAGACACAGCAACTTACTCCCTGTCAGCACAAGGAATGAAATAGCAGTGAGCATGGATGCAAGGACACCAACACCACAGACACAGCAACTTACTCGCTGTCAGCACAAGGAATGAAATAGCAGTGAGCATGGATGCAAGGACACCAACACCACAGACACAGCAACTTACTCGCTGTCAGCACAAGGAATGAAATAGCAGTGAGCATGGATGCAAGGACACCAACACCACAGACACAGCAACTTACTTCCTGTCAGCACAAGGAATGAAATAGCAGTGAGCATGGATGCAAGGACACCAACACCACAGACACAGCAACTTACTCGCTGTCAGCACAAGGAATGAAATAGCAGTGAGCATGGATGCAAGGACACCAACACCACAGACACAGCAACTTACAAGCTGTCAGCACAAGGAATGAAATAGCAGTGAGCATGGATGCAAGGACACCAACACCACAGACACAGCAACTTACTCGCTGTCAGCACAAGGAATGAAATAGCAGTGAGCATGGATGCAAGGACACCAACACCACAGACACAGCAACTTACTCCCTGTCAGCACAAGGAATGAAATAGCAGTGAGCATGGATGCAATCACACCAACACCACAAACACAAAAACTTACAGCCTAACAGTATCAACCAATGCAACAGGCATTAGCTACCACCTACCAAAATATTCCAAATTTCTTACCTGCAATAATAATCCTCATTGTGGGGATCTTTTCTGAATGTCCAACTCATTATACACTTACCCAAACATGTGGAAACCATGCAGCCAACTTGCATTGCATTTCCCATTTGTTTTGCTGCTGCAAATCACCTTCTATCATTCTCCTGAAGGATCTACAGTAGGATTTAATAGCACTGGCCATCACTCCACAATCACCTATGGCTTACCTCTTTATTGCATACTTGATGCAAATCTCCAAGTTGATTTGCTGAGCAGAAACCAATAGCATCTCCAGCATCTCATCATCCAGGGCTTCTGCTGTCCTGCTAATCAGTGCAGCACAATCTGCTTCCTCTTCATTCATTCCTTCAAACACAATGCATGTTTATTGTATTTAATCCCAGCCATCAACCACTCACCAGTCATGCACACAAAACTCCTGGGAGGAAATGCTTTGTCTTGTAGCATCCCACAGTAATCATTCCTCCTAAATATCTCTTCTGCATGCTTGGCAGCCATGTCTCGAGCTTCTCTCATTCCCTTGCCTTGCTCTATGAGTTCACCAAATGCAATTGTATGCAACGCATCAAACTTGGTGAAGATGGCAATCACTGGCACTGATAACTGGCTCAGTACATCACTCGAACCTTAGATGCTTCTCACCCTTTCCGGTACCACACTTTGAGAAGAATGCTTCCTCGGCCACAGTAATTGGCCTGCAGTGTTCATTCATTGGAATGCAATACCTATCACGAACAACATTCAGACGGCCACCAAACAAGAATGTTATATAGACTGGAACCATATAGCATGCAGGCGATCTCCCAGCCTCTGATCTTTTGCACGTCCTTCGATGAATGATTGAACCTTCAGCAGTTCGTCCTCGCTACCGGCCTCGAAACCGCGCGAATCGTGGAAAACAAATTGATCGTTGCTCTCGAATGAAATTTCATGCTCGATGTCATGCTCACCACGCTATAACTTGTCCTAAGGAATACTGTGCATAATGATTTGCGAACGCTCACCCCCCTAGTTCCCTTCACGTCGGCGGCAATCTGGCTGGTCGGTTAGCATACAACGGGTCGGTGATAAGAAAGCATTCCCGCGGTAACCTTGGTACCATCCCGATCACGAACGATTGGGGATTCGGTCGTCTTGCAGACCCTCTGAAGCAGTGTGGTTTTTCCAGCATTGGCTCGACCGATAACGAGAATCCGGAATCGAGAGAACCTCTTCCTGACGGCAGCAGCGCGGTCTGAGTCGTCCGACATGCTCGAGTACAGTAGATGACAGTGAACGAGATTTTCGTAGGGTTGAGTGGGTAGTAAAGACGAGAGGCGGGAAATGGGAGATGGGAGATGGGAGAAAAGAAGGAATCTGACGAGTGGACGCTGTTACAAGGCACGCACGTTCACATACCTCCACTCTGACTCCCATTGGCCAGAGTGATGACGCGACCCCAAATGTCCAAATGGATCTTGGACACGTCTTCTATCTTGACACGTGTTGGTCGCAGTCACTGAACGGGACAAAAGCTCCGTTCATTTTGTTTCAAATGCGCGGTGAGTTCATGCCCAGTACCCAATCGCAAATTCGGCAGCCCAGATACACGCCGCTGGCAATCCTCGGCGGTTGTGGCTACAGGTCAAGCAGATGGACATTTGTCACGAACCTGACCTGTGAAGAAACTTCACACCATCCTCTATCGCACGACTCGATTCACGCTTGTAGGCGTTTGGTATTGAAGGGATAACAAAACCCAGTCTCACCTCAGACCCTTCCAGATCCCACCGAGACAATAGCCGTTTTCCACTGGATACTATAGCGGCACAGCGTAAGAACTTTGATGGGCCTCGCGCAAACCGTTATCGCGGGATAAGCAAAGAAGCACGAGGTGTAGATAGAGAACGCCACACCACATGGAGCAAGGTCAGGTGAGACAACAGCATTTGGGATTCTTCCGCACCCCGAGACCAGTATCATGGAGATCCGTCACACTACCGGCAGATTGATCTATGTATGGCAGAGTGCCATTTAAACGCGCCCCAGCTGGCAGGCTGAAGACAGTCCGCGCGCATTGGGTGCCATCTCTCCCTTTGTCACTCAGTATCATTCTTTAATCAAGGTTGTAAGTTTTCCGAGCCGAGTGGAATTGGTCCCCGAACCTACTAGATCGTACTGTAAAATCAATACATCCATCATGATATTCACAAAGAAAGAAAAAGGAGGGACGCAGTCCGAGTCAATAACCCGGTCGGCTTCACCCCAGCCATACCATACGCCCCAATCACCCCCGTCTGATCCAACCCCCCCACCCCACCGGCATCTCCCCAGCCCCCCGCTCCGTCTGACTAAACGCAAACCCGGCATTCCGTTTCGTCCGCTGCACGGCCCGCACTTTCTTGATCGCCTTTTGAAACTGCGCCTGCCTCGGCCGATAATCTAGCACATTGTACTTTTGCACTTCCTGCGCGACGTGGTAGGAGCGCGGATCGTACGTCCGCTTGTAGTACTTCCATGCCAGGTCCTGGGTCAGGCAGATCACGGGCACGAGGAGCAGCGCAAGGTAGAAGACAGCGTTGGTCCAGAGAGGCCTGCGTACTCGGTCGAGAAAGCGAAGGCGGGGGCGACGAGGGCGTAGGGCGGGAGAAAGACCATCGTGAACACGAACGAGCCTGGGATGGCCGCCACATTGTACTTGGTCCACAAACTGGTGGGCATCCGTCAGCGAGGATACGAAGGGGACAATGGAAGATGCACTGGGATATCAACGCAGCCTTGCCGAGCACGGTCAACAACACGGTGAGGTACAAAGCTGTACCCCAGAACTAGTGCCCCGAATCCAACCCGTCAACTGCTTCAAATCTCCCCAGAACAAGATGACCAAAAACCCAACCAGAATCTGTCGTCCTCGTCCGTGTCAGCCCGATCCCATGCGCATACACGATGACGCACCAGAGAATGATACAGCGCATTCCCGATCCACAACCAAAACGCCGTCTTGGTGAAAACACATTCTTGTTTTCCGGACGCATACAATTGCGGATACCGATTCAATACATGCGCCGAAACAAACTGGTCAAAGATCCCCATCACGAGCGGTGGGAGGACGGTGAAGATGACGTTGTAAAATGAGATCGTCCAGGATTCATAGGCAATCTGCCCTGAAAAGTTGTTGAAAAAGGAGTAGTGTGCCGCGCGTCAACGAGAACGAAACGTCGACAATACCGAGCGTACCCAAAACTGCGTCACGTAGAGCGTCATGTTTTTGTGAAACGAATCTAGACTGCGGTGTCAATCCCATGCCTTGAGAAACCACGGGCTGCGACGTACGCAGAATGAGCTGGTAACTCCACGCTCCATGCATGAGCAACTTTTTCAGATAGCGAAACTGAGAGATCACAATGTCGGCCGACCGAGCCGCTTGGAGCACAGAATGTCAACTTCGCATTCGACCGTCACACACGACCACGACACCCACCTCGACGCCCGAAATGCCCACCCCGACGTGGGCCGCCTGGATCATCCTCGTGTCATTCGCACCATACCCGATCACGAGCCAGATCGAGTTTTGGTTCTTCTTGACGAGCTTGACTACGAGCGCCTTTTGCAGCGGCGATACGCGACCTGCGAGAACACGTCATCAGGGAGCCCTCGTAAAGATACACACGACGCATAGCAAATGATTGCTTTACAAAACAACGCCAACTCCAAAAACGACTTGAACACCTCCTTTTCGAGCGCAAACATCAAACTGTCACGCGTCGTCAGCCCGCCCTCGAACCAGAACCAGAGAAACACGCACCGATGACCAGCACCGAATCCCCACTAATCCCCTGATTCCCAATCGCGCCCAACCGCTGCCGCTGCCCGATAAACTCGGCCGTCTCACGCGCAGTCTCCTCGTTCGCGACCATCAAGTTCATCCTCTCTCCGGCCAACCGACAATTCTCCCCGATGTTGATCGCCGTCTCCTGTCGGTCCCCCGTCAACACCCAGATCTTGATCCCAGCTTCTTGCAACGTGTGGATCGTGTCCGGTACCCCTTCTTGCTTGTCCTCAGTCACCGTCGCTCCCAGCAAAAATATGCCTTTTTCGATGAGCTCAGCGGCTTGGTCGAGCGCTTTGTTGCGGCTTTGGTGTAGATGGATGCCCATTGGGCATACTCGGCTGGGGGGATGTCGCGGTAGGCGATGCAGAACGTGCGGAGACCTCCGGTGGCATAAAATCAAGCTGTATTGCAAACGGTTATTCTCGAGCGGCTGGGCAAGCATCAGCCATTTACCGAGAGGACGTTGTCCCGTGTCCAAGTCTGTCTTGCTCGCCTTGTTGTTGTCCTCTCTTCCTCACTGACGGTGGACGGGACTGTCATCCAGTGCGCGCACGACTGTCGACATGCGCTTTCGCGTCGAATTGAATTCCCACACGTTCAAGGTCTCGTACTCGACCGTTTGTCCTTGGATGTAGACAAACACCGACTTGGATTTTCGAATCTAACCGTCGCCGACCATCAAGAGAGAAAGATGAAACAAACGGTGCCCACGCACATTGAAGTGATACTTATCACAACAACTCGGCGCCTGCCACGAGCGCCGCCTCGTCCGGACCGCTTGCCTGGAAATGGGTCCTTCCGTCCCTGACCTCTGGGATGACCGTATGGCAGGCCGCCAAGAGCGCCATAACTCTCTCCCTCAATACCCCATCCGACATCGCCATCGCCTCGGCCGAAAACGGGTTCTTGGGTGCCTTGCCCGACGTGGACGTCCCGTCAAGAACCCGCCGCCGATCGTCAAACATCCGCCAACTCTCCTTGACACCCTCCTCGTCCCTCTCTGTATCGGCCTTGCGACTCTTGTCCACCTCCTCGGCATACACCACCCCGCCGATGCTCACACTGAACTCCACCTCGTTCCTCGACAGTGTCCCAGTCTTGTCCGAAAATATAAACTCGATCTGGCCAAGCTCTTCGACGAGGGACGAGGTGCCATAGTACAAGTCGAGGTCCAAGTTGATGAGTGCTGCTTGTTGGAATCTTCCACAGTGACGATGAGGGAGATGGGGATGAAGTTGTTGTAGAGGATGATAAAGGTGAGGATGTCTGTGGCGACTAGGTTAGTTTGTGTCGATCGAGGGTAATCATACGAGACCTTCCGCAAACATCTTGGCTGGTTGTCGTGTCAGAACGAGACATGCAAGAAAACAAGGCGACTGACCTCTGTCCGAAAACGCGTTGGATTGGAAGAAGTACCACTGAGAACTGGAGAGAAACCACCGATGGAGCCGTGAATGAGAGCGCTGACAGGTTTGCAAACCACTCACCGTATTGACGCTTGCACCAATGGTGGACCTGACGGACAAGGCAAGGAGAAACCCAAAGAGAAATATGATGTGTACATTGACCTGCTTCTCTACTGCGGTCCTCTTGATCGGCGCAGCCCTGTGATATACCGAAGGTGACAAAAACACAGTGAGGAGGAAAGACGCCTCACGTCGCGTTCCGCATCAGCTTTGTTTCATCTCCGGTAAATACAACGATGCCATATATCCAGGGGGTATTTCGTAGTTGAGCGCCACGCAAGAGCATTTGATCTGGACCGATAGGAATGGATCAAGAATGGGGCAAGGCGACCCGTCGAGGATGGACGTCTTGATGAAACTGGTTCGGACGAAGAGATGAGCACGAGATCTGCAGGGATGAACTCGTCGGACTCGACTTGACGCGGATGTCTCTCCATTTTCGCGATTCAAAGATAGAGGACGGAGCGATTACTGCGTTGAGCCCCTGGACCGAGTCGGATTGGTGTCGTTTCTGGCAGAGAATGTTGTGTCCTGATTCGTGGGGGAGACGTTTTGCTGAATACACGTGGTGAAGAGAATATGTTTGCGTCGGATGTCGGTCGCTGCCGGGGTGGCAGTGCTGACCTCGTCATCGTTGCCTTCCGCACGATGATAGGCTCGCAATTGAACAGGCGGATGGAGACTCTGCTCGCCTAGTCCGTGACACCAATCGACTCACGCTAAGCATTTGGGGTTGTCTTCGAGTGAGTCCGTTGTACCCCGCTGCATGTTTATTCACCGTTGGCCCTTCGTCATCCCGTTGGAGACGGCTGAGGGTTGACTGGCTCGAGACCAGGCTCTGCTGCTTGCTGATGTGACTCTACGACGCACACCGTACTCTAGTAGCTGCTCTGACATCCGCTGGCCGCACCTGGAGGTGTCTCGCGGTTACTCTCAGCCTAGGGTCCATACGGCGCGCCTTGCCGTACGTCTCCCAAGCCTGCGGTTCGACGATGAACGCCCCGCCCGGTTTCAACACGCGGTGTGCACGACGGAAAAACGTAACAAGCCCGTGGTTGAGATGGATCCATTTCGTGATGGAGAAGCTGGGGGCGAGGGGGGGTCAATGGGGGTATAAGAGCTGGGTTTCCAAGCTCCCCTTCCTGCAGTTCAACAGACTACTACTCCAACTCCCAGCTAACAGACATGTCTCTCCGCTCAACCCTCGCTCTCGCAGTTCTTGTGACCATGGCTCAGGCCCAGTCTCTGACCGTTCTCAACAAGTGTTCCAAGTCCGTCTTCCTGTACACCCAGACCAGTTTCGGTTCCATCAATAACAACGTGAACGTTGCCGCTGGTGCTAGTGCCAACGTGGGCATTAGTTCTAACTGGGATGGCGCCATCAACGTTGGTGAGTCGTTGATCTCCTTCACTTGCACTTAGGACTCTGCTCACGTTCGTAGGTACTGGATGCAACAGTGTGGGTTCTTGCACCACTGGTGGTCCCACCTGGAATGGTGTGACACCGTCAGCGGAGCTGAATCCAACTTTGTAAGCCTTCAGCTCGAGCAGCCCACCTCAATGATCCAACACCTTCCTCCCTCAGTACGCCATCCCCGGTTCAGTGACCTACGACATCTCCCTCATCTACGGCCACAACGTTGGGATGAAGATCTCCTTGGCCGACACTAGCTGTGACGCGTTCGCTTGCACCATCTCTTCCGGATGCGTCAGTGCACTTTGCCTCAGAGTTTCGTACGTGCGCTGACATTGACTTAGCCCGTCCCCGGCCCAGACAGTCCATGCTACTCTCCCTGCTGCTCTTCCGTCTCCGCATGCAGCGGTGGTGCTCTCCCTGCTGGGGGCGGAGGCTGCGCAAACAACGCCGGCCCTGGTCCTAACAGTCCCTTCTACTATGACACTTGCTACAACGCGTATGCCTTTCCTGACAACGATGGTGCCAGTAAGTCATGCCCCTCCTCGTCTCGGACAGCATAAATATGGATATTGATCTTTGCACGCCCGCAGACGGGTACAAGCCTGCCGATCTTGTTGTCTACACTTGCCACAACACCGCCATCACCCTGACATTCTGCCCTGGTACCACGTCGAGCTATCACTAAGCACGGCGCCCGTTCGCGCCAGTCAACGAGATGCTTGCTACGCAAGTCCCTTTGATATCGTGTCCTGGACATTTGTACACGGCGTTTCGGGATCGCGAACACCATTCTCATTGGCTGCCATTGACTTCTGAAGAATCATCGTGTAAATAAATAAATTGTGTCGTTGCGTCTGTCCAAAATTCAGGCTGAAAGTTGGTGCGGTACCGGGTCGCGTCTCGTCCAAGCAGCGGTTTCAGGGCGGTATCCAGGACAACACACTCGCAATGTGGTGAAGTTGATACAGCGATATCGGTCGCGCTGCGAGCCTGTATATACGAACTGGCTCTTGGTTCCCTTGGGGACGTCGCATCGTCTCCCGAGTCAGGTATTCAACGTGGCGTTGTCATTGAAAGTTTAGTCTTATCCAAATCACGGCGCATCGATGTATGCAGAAGATATAGTCCTCAGTGGTCCCTCCCAAGAAGCATTGGTTGCAGTCAAGTCTTGGACTCACGTCATGAGGACGATCAACTGGGGTAGCCTCTCCGTCAGCCTCCATTCTTAAAAAGGACCAACACCGTTACGTGGGTGTGGCACGAAAAAAAAAAAAAGATGGATCTGATGCACGCACCCCTATATTTAATTTTCTTTTCTTTCATGCGAAGAGGGAAGACCGGTCGGTCATGGGAATGATTCGCAATTCAGATCCACATGGGAGCGTAGACATGGTACTGCGCAACCCCGTAGAATATTTCTACCGGGTTCCACCGTACCGACGAAATCGGATCCGTGGGAGGGTGGGAGCACCAGTCACTGCGCACAGAGTTGAGTCACGGGCTCTTTCATGATCACCCATGGCACTGAACCGATCCAGCGTCTTCCATTATTCAGTGATTAGTGGTAACTACCTAGATGTCGACCTGAGCATCCAGGGTCCGTATGCTTGGTGTGCGCGTCCGAAGATCTAAAAGCACAGATACAGCATGGTTGCAAAATGGGTTGGCGGCTCTCAGGCTCGGTCGTGCCCGAGATCGGAGCACCGCAGTTCGAACACGATATCGTTGCTCGCGTCACCTGTACACGGCGATAGACGATCAATTTCCATAAATACACCACATTCTATTTCTCTCCGAGAAGCCTGTCAGATCACGACGAACAAAGCCGCAGAACACACGATCCGGACACCATTACGCCAGAGGAGCATCCGTGATCCATCTCGTAAACATGTCCTGCAAGACCACACAAGTCAGTATGAGCTCTCGGGAGGAAAACCATGGAAGATGACTTACCAGGGCAGCTTCTGGCTGGTCGAACGGCACCATGTGGCTGTAACACGTATCAGCGTGAGTTTCGTGGAACATGCGACCGAAGAACTGACCCAGCGTCGTGGACCGCGACGAAGGTGATGTTGCCCGCACCAGAACCACCGCCGCTGGCACTGCGTACGGTACCTGCGACTTTGCCTTTCAACGTTATCCACTGCTCCGTTGGCGCAGTTGTGAATTCGTCGAAGAAATCAGTTCTCAAAGCTTCGAGCCAGCGTTCGTTACCCTACAAGGAAATCAATGGCCATCCCATCCCCCTCAAGTTCGAAGGCGGCTTACGATGTAGTTGCACATCATATCTGCCAACATCAAACATCAGTCCACCATTTACTATCGAGAACGCGATAAACGAAATGGGGTCACCCCACTCACCAGCAGTCCCAGCGTAGACCAACAACCTCACTCCATCGTTAATCAGTGGGGGCAACAAAGCGGGAGTGTTGTGCATCGAATCTCCCTGAAGCATAAATGCCTGGTTCGTAGCCATGTTGCAAGATTCGAAGTTACGCTGAGGGTTCACGCCTAGCGCAGCTTTGACATCGGGTTGATTCAAGTAGGTTTCAACCCATCCCAGTTCTCGATAACAGAGAGGGCCATCCGTCGTGGGGTCACAAGGACGACGTGCATCATAAGGGTTGAAGCCAGATTCTAATGAGAGGAGAAACAAGGCTCACAGTAACAAACACGAGATTCGAGATTGAACTCACGTTGGATAGGAGCATACAGCTGGCTATTGCAGTACAAGGCTGCAGGAACACAGACCAAACGAGAATTATAATCGTAGCAAGCTTTCACAAGTCTCTGGCATATTGGTACCTTTGCCCTGAGCGCCTTGCACTGTGGCCCTTCCGGGTCATCATAAATAGGGTATGGTCCCTCGCAGAGGTAGTCAGGTATCGAGGCCATCTGGATGTAGTTGTCGGTCATCCCGTTACCAAGCATGATAGATGCGAGGTTGATTCTAACGAGCGCATCGTTGGCATCGGACGACGCCATCAACGGGACCTTCTTGTTCTCGTCATATATCACACTTGCGATGTTCGGCGCGTACGTGCCACCGTAACTCTCAGCTGCGAGATGGAAGGGAAGGGACGCGTACTCTGGGAAACGCGAGAAGAAGAGTTCCAGGAACGCATACACGTCCTTGCCCGCGACTGGGCTGGTATTGACGGTACCCCCATCCTCGACGTAAGAGTATCCTACATCAACGGGCTGGTCGAGGAAAATAATATTGGCATTCGTGTTCCAGCTGTAAGGGTTCGAAGTCGTGGCAGTGCCGTCATCGGCGATGCGACAGGGGCCAAGCTCGAAGAGAAGACCTGTGGAAGAACTGCAGCCAGGGCCGCCATTAAGCCACAAGACGACGGGGGCATCCTCTGGCGAGTTTCGGGCCTCAAAGAACCTGGGAAGCCGAGTCGCTATCGCGTCAGATGGGCTGCGGAACGTGAGATAGGATGAAACGGACCAAAAGAAGAGGTGCTTGTCATCGGTGATGTCGAGGTATCCGGAGTATTGCTTGACAGACGGATCGCAGAGCGTAGGCTCGGTAACCCTTAGCTGATAGTCGGAAAAGTGTGAATGCTGCACAAGCTCATCTATGTAATGCGTGTCCCGTCAGCGAACCTACCGCGTTTTACCATTCAAAGACTCACACATCATTCCGTGCTCCTGCACAAAGGTCTTTCCATCTATCCACTTGTGGATTTTCGCACCAGCCTTGTTCAACCCGGACTGGAGTGGATTGGGAGCATGACTGCGGATTGGAGACGAGGCATCACCAAGAACGACCTGTGTGTCAGGGATAAAAGA